>JANBSU010000013.1:0-166660 GCA_027578835.1 Coemansia sp. RSA 2050 | reverse complement strand
GGCTGCCTCCTCGTTGTCCGAACAAAAGCCTGAAGGAGAGATCGATATCCGAGTCATCGGCTTCCAAGTCCGCTCTGTAGAGTGGCAGTGCCGCCACAGACTGTGCGTAGGTGACACTGCGCTTACCTCCGTCATGACCAAGACAGGAGTTAGAGGGCTGCTCCTTGGGCTGGGCAAACGCGCCATTGCTCCGACTATTGCTGCCGCTACCTTCTGCAAGCAAGGGCATGGGTTCTGAAGCTGCGTGGGTGATGATGGGCTTGCCGGTTTTTTCGACAGCCTTGTCATCTGGCGCCTGCTCAGCGGTGCTAGTCAGGGATGCTGGCACCCCTGGATGAACAGCTGGGGGTGGGGCAATGACTGCTACTTTGTTTCTGCTGCTAAGCTTGACAGCGTCGAGGGCAAGCTTTGCAACCTGTCCAGAGGCTTTGACGCTTAAGGTCTGCTCCTCATTCCGCTCTGCAACGACGGCATTGTCTAATTACACCTTGCTTTCACTTGTATCATTGCCTGGGACGAGTAAGAGCGAGCCACTGCCCGGTCCACCATTGACTTGTGCTTTGTCGTCGTCGGAATCAAAGCTAGCGGCTGGAGAGATAGAACCAACTCTGGTGCTCGCGTCGCCCGCACTAGCTGTCCCGTCGAGTTTTCCGTTATCCGCCGGGCTGCCGTCGTTAGAGATCGGTTGGCGAGGTCCAGTAGCTGAGGTGTTTCCGGCCTGCACATTGCTCGAAGCTGCCTCGTTGAGTGAGAGCCTGCCTGGGGATGTGCTGCTCACTGCGCCGACTGGGAGCGTCTCCTCACGTTCGATATCGCCAAGTGGCTTGCTAACACCTGTAGCTGCATCGCCGCCGCTTCGTTGGTCCTTGAAGTTTCTGATATGCTCTCTATTGAGCTGACCCCGCTCTCTGACGGACATGTCACTAAGAGCAGCTACCCCCAGCGTCGGCTCATCCATGTCCGAGTCCCTATCAGAGTCGCTATCAGCAGACGACTTAGGGCCTTCTGTATCTGAACCAGGGTCCAAATCAAAGCCCAATTCTGGGGTCGAGTCGATCTCAGCGTCCGAGCTCTCGTCAGCATCTGGGACATGTGCGTCGCTGGCGGTGGGAGGTATACTAGCAGGCTTGCCGCCGCTCATATTTGCACGATCTGCAGCAGGCAGCGTAGTGTCGCTGATAGTGGCCGAACCGCCGATGCTTGTGCTAGGCTTGGCGGCATCAACAGGGACCTGGATAGCGGTGTCACTAGTAACAGCCTGCGCGTAGATCCGCGCGGCACTTCTGTCGTTGCCACTGGCCTTGTCAGAGCCTGGCCTGTCGTCGTTGGCGAGTTTTTCATCAGTAACCATGCTACTCGACCCGTCAGTACCAGTGCCTTGCTTCGCCGACTGCGCAATCTCATCGGCGTTGTTAGAGGTGGTGTTGCTGCACCAGCCACTACCCTTAGTGGTGCCATCTGCAGAGACCGGCTCCACAGGCTGCCTACTGATAGTGGGTGGCTCGTTATGCGTGATGCCGGTGCTGCTTGGCGAGTCGTCGCGGTCGCTACTGGAAAGAGGTGCACTAGTCGCTTTGCCGCTGTCGACGATGCCAATGTTAGTGGTCGGCTCAGCGGACTGCTTGTCGGGACTTTTGCTCTTCTCATGAATGTCCTCATCGCCGTAGTGATTCAGCGCACCGTAAGCCACCAGGTCGCTGTAGTGCATTGCCATATACAGGTCTTCAACTCTGCCGCAATTGAAGAGGTAAGACCACGGTAGTTTGGCAACAAGCTGATGGGCACAGAAGCAAGCGAGCAGAGCCTTGTCCATATTGATTGGCTCTACGTACCAATCCGAGTACTGGCCTCCCATCGACGAGTAGGCCCAGTAGTGCGAGTGTATCATGCCCGGACTGTAAACTTCGGTCAGCACGCTACCCAGGGATCGAGTCGTCGCTACCATAAAGCTCTGGCTGGGTCCGGCAAGTGACACTGTTGCCAGTACGGTGGGCTTGCCGCGCATTCGATCCGCAAAGGCCTTGGCTTCGGACGAGAAGCAGAATCTACGGCGTAGGTCCCAGCCGATTTTGATAGGCCAGGCAATGAGCGCACCACTTGGAGACTCCACGCCTAGCCATTTGCCGTCCACCATCCTGTGAGCCTCTTCAGGCATCCAGAGCGTCTTAAAAATTGGCTCCAGCGCAAGGAAGTTGGAGGAAGGGTAGCACGGCAACAAATCCTCAGGCTCTTCAGGCCGCTGCAGAGTAGGAGGTGACGGTAGTTCAGTATGCTGTGAGGTAGGCGGAGATGGTTCCATGGTTTGCTGAGAAGCTGGAGGACACAGCTCCATGGTCTTCCGTGAAGCTGGTGGGCGTGGCATCTTGGTCTGCTGCGATGGTGGAGGACGCAGCACCTGGTCAGACGCGGAACCGGCAGCTGTAGCACAACAGTCTAGCACGAAACCGGCAACTGCGAAACCAATGGATGTGAAGCTGGCGGCTGCTGCTCCACCACTTCCTGCAAACCCAGAGACTGCGGCTTCTCAACTGGCTCCTCAACCGGCGGCAGTGGGTTCTCAGCCAGCTCCTCGGTCAGCTCCTTGACCAACGATAGCGGATCCTCGGCCATATACTCAACTTGCGGTAGTGGGCTCTTGGCCGGCTCCTCAACCGGCGACGGCGACGACAAAGTGGCAGCGCCGGTAGTTCGCCTGACGCGCGATCGGCTCTCATTGAGCCGAATATGGTGGGCAAACCGATCGCCTGCGGAGCCAGGTGCGACTCCGCGGGTCTTTTTGGCCGCCCACCAGCACGCGCCGATAACTACCAGCAAGCTGAGGAAGTTGAAAACCCCCATCTTGCGAATGGTCCACTGTATGGCATGACACGAATATATGGAAATATGCAAACGAAAGGTGTTCATGACGAGAAAAGCACAATTCAGGAGTGAAATTTCTAAAGTGCGAAAAAAGCCAAGGTAAATACCAAGGGGGAATCAGAAGAAAGAGGGCCACGGTTCTTGTTCCTTGCTTTTAAGTGCCCTCGGCTGGACATGAAAAATTCAGGGGATGTTGATTTCCCGTGCCAGTTGCCGCGAGTGGCTTTTGCTCTGGGTGGCTTTGCTCTGCAGCGTGATCCCTACGAGTATGAGGGAAGCTGGGTTGGGTATTGTCATACAAGTAGCTCTACTCCACTTGAAGACAATTGGCACCCTGTTGACGCGTCATCTTTTGCTTGTCCGTGGTACTGTGGGGGAAAGCCTCTGTCGCCATTTCCCCTCCCTTGGAAGCTTACAGAAGCGGGGATCGATTGTCCCTGGTACTCCACAATCCAGGGACACACCCGTTCTTCTTTTTCTGCTACGGTCCGATCCAAGAGTGCAGTAGCACCTCGACTATATTTTTCAAAGCAAATACGCTGCTGAGCAACACTCCTTTCAGCAACGATATGCTCTTTTAGCCTCAGAAAAGGGTCAAGCTTCCGATTTTCACTGCTGCTTGGCGATCCTCTAAGGAAACCCATTAGAGTTTGTGATGGCACCAACACGCTATGAGTGCACTAGATGGCTGCCATCTCTTTTATTAGAAAAGCGGTGCGTTCAAAAGTTTTAGCGCACATGGACGACTTCCAAGTTAGGCTAGGTAGTGGTATACCGATGGGTCGGTGTCATCACGCTTCAAGTAGTCGCACTCAATCAGCGTCTCGATGTGCTCCTTAACTTCGGTAGCCGTAGAGTTGAACTTTAGCTGACCTGGAAGCTCGCTCATCAACGTTGGGTGGTCAGCTTGCTTGCGGGCCTTTAAGATACGCACAATAGCTACATCCACTTGGTACATGCGGTCAAACTGGACGTGCTCTTCAACTTCCTTGCTCTCCCTCTCTACCTCCTTGAGCAAGATCTGCCCAATCTTGATACGCGCATGCAACGACTTGAATGCCGCGTTGAATGTAAATACGTCGGTTGCTGCCACGTCCCACCCCCTTGACTTCTTTGTAAGGATGCGGAGCTTGCCACATGCCAATGACTGCATTGTGCGAATCAGCTCGACGCCCTCGAGACCCGTGTTTTCTTGAATCTGCTCGTAGGAAAGCATATCCTGCTCGGAAAACAAAAGCAGCACGGTGCCCTGCATAATGGTAAGCAAAAGCTCTTTGATGCCCTCGTCAAAGACCACCTTTAGCAAGCATGTGCCCAGGTTCGGTTGCCAAAACAGCTTGCGATCGTTGTGCTTTTTGTTGTAGAACTGAACAAACTGCTCTTGCGCCAGCTCGACATCCAGAGGTATGACTAGCGGCAAGGACTCGTATGCGGGCCAGAACGCCTGAGTCGGAATGGTCGCATGGAAATCAATACCACTGGTCTCTTGCGCCTGCTGTAGGTTGGTGAACTTTCCCTCCAAGTCGTTTGAGACGTCCATATTGCGGAGCATGCCCTCAAGCCGCTTGGTGTATCCTGGGCCATACTCAACGCGCAACTTTTGGATCATTGAGCGCTCTCCGTTGCTGCTGCCTTTTCTTTTTGGTTGCAGAGTTCCTTGACTTCCAGTTGGGGCGAGCTTAGCTTGCCCTCCCTTTGGATTAGTGACTCTTGGATCGCCTGCTTCTCTATCTCCAAGAACTCGGGCCTCTAAACACTGAGCAGAGTTTGATGCTATGCTTCCAGCTCTCACTTCGAGCCACAAGCAGCTTACGCAGCCTCCGCCGTATATCAGCCAGCTCGCAAGGCTGGGTGCTCGACGCACCCTTGGCAGCCAATGGTGGGATGTCAGTGACCTTAGCGAGCTGGCCTAGCTCCGACAATATTATCGTATAGTCCTGTGTTATGTGCTCAAACCCTTGGCTCATAGCTTGTGCTTGCTTGTTAGCCTTGTCATGCTTGGTTAGTAGATCCTTGTTCTAGAGCTTGAAGCTCTTGCTGCAAAGCCCAATGTCTTTGATTTGACTATCAGCGAGTTGATCCGAAATGCCAACCAACGCCTTCTTTTCCTTTTGTATTACCCATGCCTTGCGCATCAGAGCCTCGCCTTGGTTCTTGAACACTTTCTTGTCGCGCACAGCTTCAGCCAGACTGTGTTGCTAGCACTTTTGCAATCAATTATGCAGGATCGTGTTTACTGCTGGGCCTTTCACTTTGTAGTGTCATTTCTGGCTAGCACTATGAAAAATACAGCGGGGTGAGCAGATATTCAGATCTGCAGCACATCATTCTAGCCACCTCTTTCCCCTCTGCTTATCCACCTTTTTTGTTTTAAAGCCCTTTAGGCCTAGCATGTCTATTGAATCGCACTTCCAGCGCCTCCCGCTCCATGTCGCCCAGCTCATAGTCAATCACGTCTTGCATGGCAGCGGCAGCGACTTGTTTGGCGGTCCCAAGCCGTCACTAAAGCCACTGCTATGGGCTTGCCGCAATTTTCGAACCATTGTCTTTTCGCAGGTCTCCGGATCCTTCAAGCTATGGCTTGACAGGCACCAAGATCAGCTAAAGTCAGAGTGGAGATTCACGCCTCTCTTTTACGTACAAACTAGCATTCCCAAGTATCGGTTTGCCAAAGAGCTGAGCCTGTGGCTGGACGAGCAAAGTGTCTACTCTGGCAAGATTCTGGACATGCTGCTACGTGAGTCCTACGATGTCGGCACATTCCCGATGGTTCGCTCAATACTGTTCCGATTTATGCCACTGCCATTACCCGAAGATGGTGCTGAAGTTGAATCGGTAGACATTGATTCTGCTGCGGCCGAAGCCAACTTCAACGCCTTTGTCCAACACATAAAGCTGATGGCACCCAATGTCAGCAACATTAAGGTGTGGGGATCTGATGACCGACGCTACCAACCCTTCACGCCCAGCTCTCGGTTTCAGACTCTATCTGCACGCCTCTACATGCTGACTAGCCACATTGGGTTTGTCAGCACCAGTGAGAACCTGAGAATCGACCTTCCGCTGAACCTGATCCACAATGTGGTGCATGTCAACCACGACTCTTCCGAGTGCAATGACCAGGTCTTCTCTCTTATCCGTTATTGTGCGCCAACACTCGAGTCCTTAGCCCTTTCAGCGAGGAGCTTTGATGACCGCCTAGCTAGCCTCATCTGCGCTGATAATGGCGCCTACACTACGTACCCACGGCTGCTCACGCTAAGGATATCTTCCTACTCTAATGCTGACTCGTCGTCAGAGCCAACGTTTAAGAACGCTGTGCCGTTTCCCAGCCTCCGGCATCTGCACATCAACAAATACTATACATTTGGCGATGACGTTCTGTTTAGAGGCAACTCTACTACACTCAAAAGCCTTCAGCTAGTATTGAGCCCATTCGCAGTTGATCTGCTCACAAGACACAAGGTATTTACACCTACAAGTCACCTGAACCTGCAAATCGTCAAGGTCAAGCACATCACTGGCCTAATTGAAAGGTCATTTCACGCTGCTGCGGATAATTACATGAGGTTTGTGCTGATGATCGGTCCCAATGCAGTGGTACGAGATATTGGCTCTCGCAAGACAGCCGATGATTTCCACGGCATTCAACCCGATACACACTTACTACTCCGTTCAGCGCTCTCACTGTTTGCCGAGCACCCTTGGATCAATGTTTTAGCATTGTCAGACACGCGCCTGGAGCTGTGGGATGGCTTCAACATCATAAAGTCACTACCGCTGCTCACTGACTTGCATACCGACGGGATAACCTTTGGCGAGATGCCCCACGATGTTACTGCGAATGAGCTTCCTGCTTACGTAGTCACAACCTATGGCTCGGCGAGCGAGCGGTTCCGGTGTTGGCACATAATAGACTACCGTACTGGCGGGTACGAAATTCTAGCATCGTGTGTGTTGCTGCTGGCGCTGGTCTGCCCCAGCTTTAGCTATTTTGCGCACCCGTATTCCCTGCGCAAACAGATCTATGACCCGATAGTCAACTTGAGCAAGTCTGCTCGCTTTGAGCCATTTATGCCGCGTCTAGAGCGCCTTTTTAGCAGATGGCAACATTAGACACAGGCATTGCATTTGCTAAGCATAGATTGTGTGTACGCGTTTTCTTTAGCAACAAATGTAATGGTAACTATTAGTTACTTTAGAAAGGTAGATTTTACTGACCCATTCGCCAGGTTGGCCATGGTGGCCATGGTGCCCTTTGGGTTATCCAACTCATTCGGGTACAAGAAGAAGGCTAACGCAACAATTGCGTACGAGGACAGAAGCATAGCGCCTTTGAGCCAGTTTGAACGCCCGTTCATAATGAGATAGTTGATGACCAGCACGCAAATGAGCATCGTCGTGGTCTCGAAATCGTCGAAAAACAGTGTCAGCGGCCGATTGAGCGCCCAAGCAATAATGATAAGCAAGGGCAGTACAAATAGAGTCATTTGCATAGAGCTACCGACCGCCACCGTAATACACAAGTCCATCTTGTTCCGTACAGCCACTATAACGGACATGGTGTGCTCAGCGGCGTTGGCAGCGATGGGCAGCAGGATCATACCAACAAACGTGTGGCTAATGTTGTAGTGCGCAGTGAGCTCCTGCACAGAGTCAACAAGAATATCCGACGAAAGCGCAACCAGCCCCGAAATGATAGTGAGGAGAGTGGCTGCCATCCACATCTTCATTTGTGGCGCGGAGTGACGCAAATGGCACTCGCGATGCATAATCCCCAGCTCCTCCTCCACCAAAGTCACTCTGGGACCGCGACTGTCCCTGCCCGCAGCAGTGCCCACCAGCGTAGCCGTTTTGCTCGACAAGGGTTTGCCATCCACCGGAAGCACGCCGTCGCTGAGCATGAATACCTTGCAGCTCCCTTGACTTGAGCAACCATCCTCGGTGCACCCCTTTTCTACATCATGCGCATTATCGTTTAGGGTCTGCGTGCCATCGAAAATCTCGCTGTGGGTCTTGAGCTGGAACACCAGGAACAAGATATACACGACGAGCAGGATAAGCGCCGTACCACGGGACATGATAAGTATGCCATTAGTGATCTCGCCGCCTGACGCGTGGACGCCATGGTAAGCAGCGGGGATGATCATGCTCAGTACGCTGAGTGCCAGTAGCGCGCCGGCACACTGCGCAGCCTCGGCATGGAAATGCTGCACTCGGTGCCGAAGCCCGCCCGCCAAAAACGCCCAACCCAAGACAAGCAAGGTATTGGACAGCACGCTGCCTATGAGCCCAGCCTGGACAATCCGATACTCCTCTTCTATGAGAGCGATAACAGCAACAATGAGCTCGACGGCGTTTCCAAATGCGGCGTTGACTACGCCACCCCATGTCGGTCCAAGGCGGATACACACTTCCTCAGTGGCAAAGCCCATGAGTGCTGACAGTGGGATAATGGCCAAATAGTTCAGAACAAACACCGCCACCACGGGCCACCGCAGGTAGTGAGCCAAATATCCCAGCGGCACAAACACTAGCAGCACGTTGAGCCATGATGCCAAGGCCGCACTCCTCAGCGAAGCCATTATCGTGATGCCCTGCAATGGGCCTCGGCGCTCGTCTGCCGGCTGGCCATCGCCATCCACTGCATCATTGTCACTGCTGTTTTTCGGTGTTGCTGTGCTGTAACGAGCCACCTGGCGCCGGAGCTGGCGCGAGTTGAGCAAGTCGGGTGCATCGTGAGCGCCATCATTCACGGTGCGCTGTGAAAAGTACCGAGCATAGCCCTGTGTCGTCGGCCGCCTACCCAGCTCGTACACGGATCCGCCTACAGAAACGCGGTTGAGGGTGCCGTCATGCGAGAAGGATTTGAGTTTACTGCTGCACCCAGCGTGGTGTGAGTGCCGAATGTTTGGCGGAAGATGATGCAGCGGCAGAGAGGGAACACTAATGCTACTGTTATCGCTTTTCCTCTTGTTGTTGCTGCACACAGATTGGTCGTAGGCCGGCGACGGTGTTACTGCGCCGCTGGCACCGCTCTCGTCATCGCCGCATCTGCTCTCTTCATCAATCGCCTCGTAGGGCCATCTGGACCGTCTCACGAGCACAGCGCCTGCGCTGTCTGTGTCTGGTCCTGGATGACTATGTATTGGTGCCGCACCCGGAGAATGCATTAGGTAAAGCGTAATATTGGTCTTTATAGTGCAACGGCACTTCCAACCTACGCCTAGAGTGCTAGAGAAAAGAGGTGGTCCAATATGAGGCACGTAGAAATGGATGAGAGAATATGAAAAAAGAAATGCACTAGAGGGGAGCTATAGTTGGTAGACTACTGGGTATTGTATTGCAGCAGCTTTGTCTCGTCGCTAAGAGGAAAAATGCGGGAGGGAGAATAGAGGCAGGATGATGATAAACCCGGGGGTGTGAGAGACTATCATGGAGAATTAAAGAGGTTTCCCGCCAGTGTGGCAGGACTGGGCTACAAAGTAGAGGCCAAATTGATAATACTCTGGAAATGCTCTATAAAATACGTGAGCCACTTTGCCCCTCCAATCGACTTTTTTGCTACAAACAGACAATGCAGATAAGCCCGAAAAAAGATGTATATTCTTAGACAAAGGTGCAAAGAAAATGAGTAGCAACAAGTACGCTTGTGCTAGCCATTTCCTTTTTGAGCTTGCGCCTCCAACTTGCTCATTGCTATCGAGCGCTACTTTCTATTTTGGCGGCTCTATATCTTGCGCCTCGCATGCCAAGCGGTCTGTTGATTTTAGTGTTTCCTTGTGCAACAAAAACGCCCCCGACTATATCAGCAGGCGGGCGTATCGTTTTAGCCTTGCGTTCTTATTGCAGCTGAGTCTTTGTTAATTGCGCACCCTCTTCATACCTGCTCTGCTACGCACAGGCTGTATTTAGACGTGTAGCGCTAGGCAATATAGGCCCTCCTTCCTCGCTCCCCGCGCTTTTTAATGCAGTTACTGCGCCCCGGGGATATTGAAGGCTCTCATGACTGCTAAATCTATAGTGGTGGTGCCGACGTGGATTGGGCCTGCTTTCGCCTTCAGCCGTAGCAGTAAAATAGCGAGAGAACGTGCAACCAACACAAGCACAAACGCAGACAATGCAGCACCTAGTGTTTACACGCCGGCTGTAATCTAGAGGGTGTACTGTACATGTTTAGAAGCCATAAAGAAAACCCCGAATAGAGCATACTACTTGTCTTTGAGCTCGGGAGCAAACACGGTTCTGACCTTCTTGGCCTTTGCGGCTTGCGCGGCCAGGGCTTGTTCCTTGCGCAATCTATCTGCTTCCTCAGCAGCCTTTGACTCGCTCGCCAGCCGCTCCCAGTCAATGTCGCGCATGTTTTCTCTACGGACTGGCTTGCTCTCAGCGGTGTTGTACAGCCCATAGCCAACCAGAGCGCACACTGTCAGTCCTTGCAATGCGACGCGGCTACGCATTCCCCATTGCGCTTGCTTAAAGTTGCCCCGGTACGTTCCATGTGCGGCATATAGAAATGCAGCAATTGTCGCTCCGGCACCAATAGGAACCAAAGGCTCTTGTTTGAATCTGTCGATTAAAGTGCCCGAACCGCCGGTCATTGCAGAATGTGTCAAAAAATATTGTGGTGAGAGAGAAGAGAAAGACAACTACTCTTGCATAGGGGTGGCAAACTTTTGGTTTCTCCGCTATTCATGCAAGATTAAATCTGGAGAAAGTGAGCTGTTGTAGCGACCAGTGACCTGATTGACTACTGGCTCTGAACTGCCTGCGCCATCTCGGCAGCAATTGATCCGCGGATAGCAGGGACTGGTTGACGGGACGAAATAACAGGCGGCACCGATGGCTTTATCTCGGACTTGGGCCAGTTCTTTATCAAGTAGTTCCTCAGCTCGTCAAGCGGGGCACGGAGCGCATTGGCCAGAACCTTGGGGTCTGCCGTCTCAAGCTGGGTTTGAAGACGAGCCAAGAACTTGGCCACAACGGAACGCATAGGCGTAAGCAGCTGAGTCAGCGTAGCGACAGCTGGGTCAGGGGTAGCTGGCGCCACGCTGCTGCTTGATGTCTTGCCACCAAACCATGAGCCCAAGCCAAACAGATTCCTCAAAGACCATGAGTAGGCTGGAGGTTCTTGGAGTGGGCGCGGGCCTTGGGCTTGGATTAGCGGAGGCAACTGCTGCTGCGGCGGCTGGGTATTTGCAGGTACTCCCAAGGAAATCGGGACAAACACGCCATTTGGCTGGTAATAGATGGTGCTGCAGTGGACCAAAGCACCCAGCGACATGGCAGAAATGACTCGAGACAATTTCATTTTGCTAATAAATCGATAGTCCTTGCAGGTGAGCGTTGAAAGGAGGAAAAGGCAGGGTAACGCAGTACACTTTGGAGTTGCTACTGGAGAATTTATATACGTGGAAAATACGACGCTAGGCAAAGTGGTGTATATGCACGGTCAGTGGTGGTTGAGCAATGCCAGCGGATGGCTGACTATTAGTGTGTAGAACATATGTCAAAGAGAGCGAGCTGCATGGTGCGAGTCTTTGCAGTGATTTGGTGAGGCGCATATATACGCTTTTCCTAGGTCAAGCAGGCAGCCAACAATGCCTCTCAGTCAAACAGCGTCGATATGTGGAGAAAGGTGCTTATGTGTGGCCCTCCAAATCGTGCCTTGATTCCTTTCCTCATCTCTTGATGCCGCAAGTGTCTGGGCAGAGGCCGCAGCACGTGGGCCGAAGATATGGCCGCTGCAACGCAACAGGAAAAAAAAGCCCCCCAACGCACTCTTTCAATCGCGATTGTCCTTGTGTTTACGCCTGCTCGCCCTGGCTGCGCAAGCGAGAGAAAAACAATGGCTGAAATCAGGTTTGGGTGCAGGAAAGAGATGCGATTTTTACTAACGCCAAACCTGATGAAAGGAGCGGCATATGCAGACGAACGGGGGATGAAACCAGGAAAATTTTCTCTCCCTGGATTTTTTTGACGCTATCCGAGCTGCGCCTAAAAAGGATGCGAACACCCGCCTTTTTTCTCAGGCAGTGGGCGCTCAAACCGCGGCTGACAAAGGAAAAGCACATATGTGATTTGCAACGGGGCTGGAAACAACATGGCCAGACGGTTGGCGGCAAGGGGGTGGGAAGAAGCACATGTGCCTCGCCCGAGTTACACCCCCCTATTGGCAGGGTGTGCACCAGAAAAAAAATGAGTGGAGAGGGGTCCTATAAATGCCCCGTAGCGTAGTCGTCAGGATCGCTTTTTCAGCACTCCCCCCTTTTCTTCTCCACACTGTCTATCTTCCCCCAACACCTACTTCTTTTTAGCTCTTGCTGCGGCTACACTATTATTTT
Organism: Coemansia sp. RSA 2050; assembly: GCA_027578835.1. Taxonomy (NCBI): domain Eukaryota; kingdom Fungi; phylum Kickxellomycota; class Kickxellomycetes; order Kickxellales; family Kickxellaceae; genus Coemansia; species Coemansia sp. RSA 2050. Next base: position 154,457 of record JANBSU010000013.1, on the reverse strand, counting down.
GCTCTTGTTAATTGCGCTTATATCCAATTGATTTAAACATGGTGTTTGGTCGCCATCGGTCCTCTGCTCGGGCTACCGCCCCACAGTCACACCGTGACTCTGTTCTTGTCCGGGCATCCACCGTCTCTTACCAGACCACTGCCGACACTAGCCGGCCACCCATGGTGCACGCCCTGTCCGCACCTACCTACTCACCCACACAGCACCCGACTATCGCAGAGGATGGCTGCGAAATCGTGCCTCAGTTCTTCCCAGGATATTACCATAGCAGCGTACCTCAATCGCCCTCCTCTGCTACTCGCTTTGCTCCTAGCCGCAATTCCATATCGCCAGCTGCGTCTCAACGTCGCGCTGGTTCTATCACACTGCCATCGGCGCCTGGGTCCGATGCTGGGCCCAGACGCTACTCTAACACATCATCAGTTTCATCGACATCGACAGTTCCAGGGCACCATCTGCAGAATCAGTATCAGACGCCGTGTTACGAGGTCCAGGCCGCTAGTATTGGTAGGTAGCAATCCTTGTGCGTGTAACGCTGTAGACGCTCCGTTTACGTCATTTTCTCGCTCTTTCAGGCCAACTTTTGTGGGCAATCCCTCTCCTACCTTTGCACATTTTTGGTGCTCCATGACGAAAAGAGGAAAATATTTATCGTCCCACACAGTTACCTGGAACCCCTTTGTTCCATATTTGCGTGTAATCGATGCCTGTTACACAGGACGATTCTCATTTGTTCCCTTGATATGAACCAGGCCTGAAACGGGTTTGCTTATTTTGTGGCACCGAGGCGTGTATGCCCTCTTTCACCGACAGGTTGTCAGCAGCAAGCGTCCGTGCCAAGCTGCGACTATGCCTGCCTTGCCTTATGCACTCCTCACCTTGCTTGTGTCTGTGTGAGAGCTGTTCGCGTGGTCACAACCACTGCAAAGCGTGGTGTTCTCCACGCATATCCCGCAGTTTGCTTTTTTCCTCCAGAGAGAGCTTGCTTTCTCTCTCGGAAATCACAACAACTGTTGCACATGACTACTTATCCACTGCGCTTTGCTTCTTCTGTTTGTCCAATGTGCGTAGACATGCACAAAATGCCTTCAGCGCCAAGCGCTCAGCAGCATATGCAAGGGTACGCGAGCACCACCCCCGACCGCCTATCGTTTGCGTCATCTTCGGGTCACTGTGGCAGCCGCCAGTCGGTGGCATCATTGCCGCCTCGGAGCCGCCGCCCAGCATCAATTATCATTACCAATAACAATATGTTGCCAGCTGTCGCCTCCCCGCGATACTCGCTAGCAATGCCCAGTGGCTTGCCAGCCGCAGCACAGAACGATGAGGCTCCGTTAGGATCTTATGCGTACCGCCGCCGTGGCAGCTCCATCCTCTGTAACAGTGGCACCAGTAGCAGCAGCAGCTCGATTGCCTCGCCGGCACTGCCCGCTACTCCTAATGAGCATAGCTGGGTCGGCGCCCCTGCGTCTGTGGTGCCCCAACCGCCGCACTTTGGCTATGCAGTGGGGCATGTGGCCTACAACCGCCAGTCGCCGCTGCATCGCAACAATACAACTAAAACCGTCTCGCACAACGACTTGGCGCCCGACCAGCCCGGCTGCCCCACCACTATAAGGTCCTCGGCAGGGCACATCCGCCACCTGTCGCCATCGCGGTCAGCTACATTCGCCACATCCGCTTCATCGCCACACGCGGATCAGCGCCATGCTTACGGGTATCAATCGCCAGCTAGAGACAGCAGCAGCTGTACGTTGGTCGACCAGACGCATGATGTCACTATGATTCAGCGCAAATCTGAGAGCCTTGGCAACATATGCGACGATGTTGACGTTGTTGTGCCTAATGTATGCGCTGTTGGCAAGCAGCATGCATATCTGCCACCACGCACTGCCAATTTGTCAATCACCAACTAGCACTGACAAAATGCTTGACAATATACTGTATATTTTTTAAATGATGGTGGCTACTTGTGCTTCCAATGTCGGTCACATATCAAAGGCGCTTATCCGCACTCGACCTCTTGGATTTGGTTCTTGTCGTCCACAGTCAGCTTTAATCTGATCCTTCGCTTGGCCTTCTCCTCATGGCCGCGATTGACCCAGCTCATGTCATCTGCATCCTCAGCGTCATCACCATCTTCTTCCTGGTGCACAATGCGATATGGTTTGGGCAGGGACGTTTCGTAGACCACATGTCTGTGTTTCATGGTCGACAACATTGTCACCTCCATGAGATATTTGTTTTGCAGCTTTGATCCCCAGTACGCCGAGTGGCAAAGACTGCCACTGACGACATGCAGCGAAACCACTGCTACTAGTGCCCAGGTGTTAAGCACACCACCGAAAAACGGCGATCGCATGACGAAAAAAAAGGCAATTAAAATACAGACGAAGCACAAACAAGGATTTTTTCTTCTAAAAATGTGCAACTGCATCAAAGCGGGCTTGAGTAAAATGCCAGGATTGCCATTGCTAATTTTACAACAGAATCGTCTGAGCACAAAAGCTAAAAATACACACCACTTTTTTCTTCTCCGCACACACAATTGCTATCCACTATTTTCAAGAATGTTAAAGGCAAGAAAAGGCGGGGTTAATAGGGTCACTCCCAGATTATCACGCTCCCGTCTGATGCGGCGGAGAGCATGGCCTGTCCTTTGGAATTGCCAGATTTCGCGCTTGGGTGGAATTCCACGGTATTTACAATACCCGAATGGCCGCCGAGCCGATATTTGGCCGATCCTGATTCATTATCACGCAGAACATCCCACACGTAGACAAATCCGTCCTCGGAGCCGCTGGCGACCAGCGAATCGTTGGCATCGCACTGGATCCTATAGCTCTTGCACGTGTGGCCCGAGAAAGCGGCTATTGCCTTGCCGTCCACCTGATCGACAAGCTGTATGGGCCCATCCATAGACGACACAAGCAAGCATTTGCCGCCACCAACTGTCCTGGTGCACACTACCGGCTGGCCGCTAAATGACTCGATGAGAACGCGGCCAGTGCGCATATCGTAGGTCCTCACGTGTCCGTCGATCGAGCTTGCAATAATTTCGGTTTGTGTCAAGACAAGGCTCGAAATTCCGTCCTTGCTTTCGTCAAGAACTTGTAGCAATGCTTGCGGCGAATTGGAGGAGCGCGCATCCCACACACGCACGGTCTTGTCAAAAGATCCGCTGACTATAATTGACCCGTTGTCACTTATTGCTACACAGTCTACGTGCTGCGTGTGACCCGACAGTTTGCGTGTCAGCTGTGCTTGACTGACGTCCCAGAGGTACACGGCTCGGTCGGTGCCACCGCATGAGGCCAGGCTGTTGCTGTCTTTGCTGACGGCGAGTCCCTGGATACCCCAGCCGTGCCCCTGGTATGTCTGTATTATGTCACCCGTGGTGCTGTTTATGAGCCGGATGGTCTTGTCCTGTCCGCCCGTGAATACATATGATCCAGATGCATCGAATATCGCGCTGTTAACCGACCCTTTGTGGTATTCCAGCTTGTGCCGTATCTGCGGCGCCATCTGTTTACGCTAAAACCTAGTTTGAAACGGATATTATTATGTTGCTTTTATTGACAATGACGTTCGCCTTCGCTTCGGCTCATCGAAAGTCTATTGTCATCGGCTTGGTATTTTGGGTGGATCGACTTTTATAATTCTCCTCTTCTTTCAGTCTACATTTCTTCCCTGTTTACTATTAAGATTATTGCTTAAATTTAATTATGTGGGAGGACGAAACCTACTTTGACGACGACGAGGCAGCGATGGAGGCATATCACGCTGCTATTAATGACAGTGGCGACGCCAGCGACGACGACGACGATTTCCAGCCCGAGAAGCCTAAGCAGGTGACTCTCAATGCGCGCAGCGCTGCCAGCAAAGCTCGGCGCGCTCCAGCGCAGCCCAAGGGCAAGAGTGTGGCGGGAGGCGGCCGCCAGAGACTCGCTGCGACCAAGCCGCGCAAACCACGCGCCACCGCCATTGCTTCGTCGCGCTCGCCCAGCCCAGCATCATCAATGGCCAAGCACGCAGATAGCGAGGACGAGCCCATCGACATTGAAGGCGGCAACAGTAGCAGCTTATCAGCGATTCCTGCTCCAGATATCGGCACCCTCAAAGTGTCCGACAACCAAGCACCCACTTCCATGGACGTTGACGGTGGTAGTGAAAAGACGCTACGTGAGCGTGAGCGGGACATCAGGGCACGGATCGCGGTGTTGGAGAGGGAGATCGCGGAGCTGGAGAAAAAGTGCGGCGTCGAGGGCTCCTCGGCTGACGCTGCTACCAAGGCTAGTGAGGTGGATATGAGCGAGTTCAAGGCACCCGAATGGTCGGTACCCATCCGTGCCAACGTCATGAACTTTGACTGGGAGCAGCTGGCTAGCGCGTGCCAGTTCGACGTGATCTTGATGGACCCGCCGTGGCAGCTCGCCTCACAGGCGCCCACACGAGGCGTAGCCATTGCCTACCAGCAGCTCCCCGACGTGTGCATCGAGTCGCTGCCCATCCAGCTACTGCAGACCAGCGGCTTTATCTTTATCTGGGTCATCAACAACAAGTACACCAAGGCGTTCCAGCTCATGAAGCAGTGGGGATACACATACGTGGACGACATTGCCTGGGTCAAGCAGACCGTCAACCGTCGCATGGCAAAAGGCCATGGGTACTATTTGCAGCACGCCAAGGAGACGTGCTTGGTAGGCAAGAAGGGCGCCGACCCGCCGAATCTCCAAAAGTCTGTCGCCTCTGACGTTATATTCTCTGAACGTCGCGGCCAGAGTCAAAAGCCCGAAGAGCTCTACGAGATCATCGAGGAGCTGATTCCGGGCGGGAACTACCTCGAGATCTTTGGCCGCAAGAACAACCTGCGTGACTACTGGGTCACCGTCGGCAACGAGCTCTAGCTACTATACATAACTGTCAACAGGAAGTGCAAGCACACGCCTTTAAATTAAATCTATTGCATAGACCGTCACATAAAAACAATGTGGACTTCAAGCTATGAACAAAGCCATTTGTGATGCAGCTTAGTCCTCCTCATCGCCAGAGGCATCCTCCTCAGGGTTGGAGACGTTGAAGTACTTCAGCTTGTAGGTGTCCTTGCTGGTGGCAACAACACGGAGCCAGTCGCGCAGGTTGTGCTTCTTCAAGAACTTCTTGGTCAGGTACTTCAAGTAGCGCTTGGAGAACTCGATCTTGGCTTCAACAATGACGGCGTTGTTGCCATCGCGGGAGATGGTCACCTGCTCGGTCAGGTTGCCGGTGCGCCCAGCGACCTTGATGCGGTCGTGGAGGAACTTCTCGAACGCAGCAACGTCGAAAATCTTGTCACCGGCGGGTGCCGAGACGTCGATAACGTAGCGGTTGTTGGGGCGCTTAGTCTTCTGGGCGGGCATTTTTCGAGTTTACTTTTTGCGTGCTGGAAATTAAAGCAAATTGAGGATAAAAGAGAGGGAACAGAGCGCGTCTCTACCTAGGGTCTTCAAAGCAAGTATAATTTTCTTGAAGATGGTGCAGGAAAAAGGGAAGGAATCCCAGCCTGGTTGCCGCCAAACAGGCCCGCCTTAGTCGCAAAAAAAATACAGCAAAGATAAAATTTTGCGCCAGCCAATGAGCCTGGTTACAATATCACGTGTATAAATGTAGGGCGATGATCTGCTGTGTGATCAATGAAGCTGATTGGCGTGTGCTCGCTTGGATTGACGTCAGACTCAGGAGCTTTTGGTTGCGTGTTTACTTTTAGCTTCGCCTCCTTGTATTTTAATTTGCACCTGCTAGTTACTCGCATCTCTGTTGCCTTTTCATTTACTTATGACATGGGGGCCGGCGAACAACTCGTCGGTGGCGCTGCGGTAGGCTCGGCCGACCCAAACACGGTTCTCGCCGTCATTTACTTTGTGACCATTGGCGTTATCGTCCTAGGCACGGGCATTTACTTTTTTGCCATAGCTCGCATCACCGACCCAGAGGTGCGCCTGATGGATCTGATGGTGACTCAGCGCGAGGTGCAACACCTAATTGACAATTTGTCAAGCCAATTCAGCAACTTTTTTCGACTTCCTCTGCGCTGGCGGAAAATGAAACCCTACTATACTCACCACTCGCTGTCATGGGCGTTCATAGTCTTTCTGTTTGCGTCGATAGTGGTGCTTATTGTATCACTTGCTCTGGATTTGTCTCAGGTAGTTCGTATCAGCACGCTTACGTTTGTGGCCTCGCTCAACGCGCTGTTTATGACTCGGCAGCACTTGTACTACATTCGACGTACCTACCTGACGTACGACGCTGAGCACTATTTGGTTTTGGACACGACATCGTTTTACCACTTTGATTGGTCCGTCTTTAATGTCGTGCAGATCGGTATACTACTCTTTGAGTTTGTACAGCTGCTGTCATTTCCCATTCGTGACCTAATCGACTCGATTCACTTGGCGGACCGGATAGATTCGGATTCGCCCGACACGGCCAGCTTTATCATTGGGATTATAAGCATGTTTGCTAACCTCAGCAGCAAGTTTTACATTATCCAGCTGTGGTTTTTGGTGGCCGTGGTAGCATGCATTGCGGCGGTGATGAGCACTATACACGTCTACAACGCGTGGTGGCCGCACAAGCCCATTGCGCTTTACTGGGTCAAATACTTGCTGCCACTCGCCAACTTGCTGTACTTGCCTATGCTGGTTATGTTGATTGGCTCTGCGGCGTGTCTATCCAAGCTGGGCACTGACGATAGAAAGGGCGCGGCTTCTGGACTGCTGCGCTGCAACGATCCGGCAATAATAAAGCCCTTGTACTTGTCATTTACAGTCACTGCGTACACGGCTGGATACGTAATTCTCACCGCGTTTGTCACCTCATTTGACCGCATTCCCATTCAGGGCGAGATACACTTCAGATCGCAGGGCGTGGCTTTTCTCAAAAACGCTAGCATGCTGTTGTCCATTGACTTTTTGCTAGTGGCCAACTCGTATCGGCACATACGCAGCATCCTGTCGCTGGTTATCGTGCTCTCCATGGTGTGTTTTAACATTAGCACTCAGCCATGCTTTGTCGACCAGATAAACTACTGGCGCACATATGGATTGTGCTCCATTCTGTGGGTTTCGCTGATCGTGGCTATGCTGACCAACGAGAGCAGCACGTTAACAAAGCTCAGTATCGGTGGCATTGCTGGTGCCCTGTCGGTTGGCGTGGTGGTCTTGTTTATTATCTTTGTCGTTGTCAGGCGCGTCAACTTGGCTGCTAGGAAGGACGCTGAGCGTGCTACTGAGCGGAACAGCTTGGTAGGCAGCAATTACGAAATGACCCAGACATAGCTGTAGCTATCCTATCTTTGAATTGCATTAGATATTGTACTTTTGTAAAAGTATACCCCACATGCTAATTAATGTCGAGTGGTAGCAATAGGACTCTGTTTTTCTTCGCTATACGCTCACTATATTTGGTTTAAGCCAATTAGAGCCAAAAGCTAAGGGTGAAGGAGATTTAAACCCTAGTGAACGAGTGAGAACAACTTGCTCCAATAAACATAATAATGTCCCCTACTAATATATCCATGACACTGCATGATTTTTTGGGCCACTCGAAAGAGTAGAGCAAAGACGAGACCCAGTAGAGCTTGAGTGGACGTTGGCCAAATTGACGCTTACCTCGAACAGAACTGAGATTCTTTGTAGCAACACATTTCCAGATTACTTTTCCAAGCAAAAGCCACCTTTCAAACATGGATAAGGCCCTGCAGCTTTGTCTGATTTCCAGTTTTAGTTGGAAATGTGGCCTCTTTGGCTCGAAAAGCACCATTGGGGAAGGCTTCTTTATTGGAGACTTTAGAAATCAACTTTGGTGAATCCTATTAAAAGTATGGATGGCTTCTCCGCTAAATTCGCTTCTTTCTTCTCTACAACCAACAATTATTTTGAATTTCCTTCCCCAAGTAGTATTTTTGAATCTCAATAGCATCCAAGTGCCATCATGTCTGACGAGTTTTGTATTGTCAACTTAGAAACAGGCGAGGCCTCCGAGAGGACATATTCCTGGGGAGAGTGGAACTACAGCAAGCTCATAGAGCACATATTGAAGGATGTGTATCAGGTTCAAGATTGCCACTATACGGAATACACTATTGTTGGCTGTATCAGGGATGGGAAAAAAATAACTGGCCTTGTAGAACTACGTATTGACTCAAATGGCTACTTTACAAACAGCTCTGAAATCAATATCATATTGGCTACGCCTGCTCCCACATGTGGTAGACTGATTGCTTTTGCTGAAGTGCGGGCACAACTATTGGGATATGTTGAGTGTCATTAAACATTATTTGGGACCACCAAATGAAACCAACAGCTGAGTACTAGCTATGCATTATCATGCCTTGTGCTGGATCTGCAATCGTTCGACATTTTACTCTCGATTGCGATCCAGCATTTCATCACGTGGATCACGTGTACATTTTGACCAATGACTGATTAGTGCCTCTCACAGAGTAGCGCTCCCTTTGTTGACATGTTCTAGGCTCGGTCCATTCTGCACTAAAGGCCCACGCGTGGTCATTGGCTTTATGTTTCTGGCTTATCTTAACTTACTTTTTTATTCCTTTTATTTTGTCACAAATACAGAGCATTGGAATAGTGAGTTTGAGAGCAATCTGCTCTGAGTCTGAATGTTGGAAAGCAGCGAGTATAGTCAGCCAGATCGCGATTACGAGTCCATGATCATAATCTTGCGATTATGATTACAAGCGACTATGGTGGCGCTGTTTAAATATGGCGCTACGGGGCATTAGTAGTGCGAGATCTCTTGAGTTATTTTAGCTCGTATATTTAGGATAATTATATATAGGGTCTAGTCTAAGCCCACATAGTACTATCCAACAGCGGGTATTACTGCAGCCAGATGTGACAAAATGTCTTCCTCCTTGGCTGATCAGTCGGGTTATAGATACTAGATACATGGTGTTAGATAACAGCCAGGACATTGGCCTGATTCATTGCGACAACAACTCGATGATACTGATTATCTGACCAGTGATCAAGAGTGACGTCGTGGACGAATGCTATGACCCCCTACGAGGCGTTAAGCAGTGGGGGATTCTTCTGTTAACTGAACTCGAAATTTATTGGCAAATATATATTGCTCTAAACAAATCTACTCGTGGTGCTATCTATTAACAGGCATGTTACTTGGCCATTGTTTAAGTAGACCCCTTGACGCTTTTGTTGCTTAATTCGACTTTTTTAGTTTTGCAATAGTCCCAACTCTGTAGTTTGGTCTATTAAATACATCTAGTTTTTTGTTAACAATACCTTCGCTATTAATGGTTTCATACGCCAATTCACAAAAATACGGGAGGCTCAAATACAGGAACGCTTTCGGTAGCAGCTTGTCGGCTAATTGAACAAACAAACTGGGCAATTGCGGCAATACAGTGACATCCATGAATGGGATGTCGAAAGGGATAAAGCTCGCTCACTGATACAGACATCTGGCTCGTCCGCCGCACTAAAAGTACTCCACCGGCTAATACTAGTACTCCCGCTCCACATGCCAGCGGCTCGGTGCTGATCAACAGCACCAACTTGCGAATGGCCGACTCCACTGCTCTATAGTCACATGTCCAGTTCTGATTGCATTTCGAGTACTCTGAAACGCACGTGGCGATTGCTTGATGGTTCGCTGACATAGGCGATGACAGTTTACTCGCGTTTAGCGCCGAGCCAATTGTGTCTGCAATGGCAATAGGCAAGCTCAGCAGTTGGCCTGTACGTTTGGTAGGTGAAGGTGACAACACTGAGATGTACGCGTCGGCGCCAAATCCAGCTACACCCTTACGCAGCTCGGCTGAAATACCTTGGCCATCAAGTGCCTCTTGCAAGCATGCCCACAGGTCGCCAAATAACAAGCATCGAATCCGTTGATCGGCTGACTTGCCGGCGTCGATTTCCGGTGCACGGCACGCAAAAAGATACTGCGGGGAGATCGACTGCTGGAGCTGCCATCGAGCTTGCTGAGTAGACTCGGCGATATCGGGTGTGATTGTAAATGGGCGCTGGGTCGATGGGATTTTAGACGGCTTTGTGGCTGATTGGCGCCAAGTCAGAGCATTCAAAGGCTTTGGCTGAGTAGGTAGTGGCGGCCGAAGTCGAGGTGTATTTACAGTGGCTCTATGCTGGGCCCCTTGGAATGGCGGTGGTGGAGGCGGTGGTAGAGTAGAAGGAAGAGGTGGTGGAGGTGGAGGTGGAGGCAGAGGTGGTGAAGCTAAAATAGCTGGGCGTGGAGTATTGCCGTCATCATACTCCTCAATCTCTACAATTGAAATGGTCTCTGTAGACACGTCATTGGTGTCGTTATGCCAGGCCCCAGTCCGTTCCAGCAGGGATTGGCAAGCCATATAAGCGAGCTGAGTTTCTATTCGCAACCGTCTGACACTCTCTTCGTGTTCCTGCTCACATGCCATCAGACCGGCTAGTGCTTGGTCGACGTCGCGCCGAGTACCATCAACCATCATTTGCGAAAACTCCAGCGCTTCCCTTGCTCGCTGCTTGTCCCTTGACAGAGACGACTTTATAATTGTTTGGATCCCGCTACCACTGCCGTGCTGTAAAAGCCCCGCCAGCCGCGTGCTGTCTCGTTCCAGGCTATCGGTGCTGTGCCTATGTGCCTCTTGCGCTCGGGTGTACTTGCTACGTAGCGCTTGATGTCGCTCTGAGAACTTTGTTTGCTCGCTAAGCAGATGCTTCCGTAATTCAATTGCCAGTAGCACTTTGACCCGGTCGTCGTTGGAGGTTGCCTGTGCCAGGGCCGCGCCAAGTGTGTCCAGGAGCGGATCCCCCGCCGAATTAGAGTGCATTTGGCGACATAAAAAATGAATACAGGAGTGGGAGACGGGCTGCAACAGGCCAACAGAAATCAACGCTCGCCTAGAAGGCTGCAAACATCGACTAATCGACGTCGCTCGATCAATTTCATAACGCTGGATCAAGCACTTGGCTTCTTTCTTCCAGTTATTCTTTTGTGTATTTTAGTAGGCATTTGCTGCAAATTCGTTTAATGTCGTTTCAAATATTCTGGGAAAAGCTCGATCGAAAAGTAGCTCTGAGCGTGCAGGCCCAACTCAACTCATTCTTTGCTAGCCTGGAGCCACGACCGTCATTTCTTGGCGAAATCAGCGTGGAGCAGCTGGACTTTGGCAGTGTGCCACCACAGTTTGAGATTATCGATCTGACCGAGCCATTCCCCGAGTTTTATTTGGCCACCGAGGACGATGTTGTGAGTAACGCGCCTCGCCCGCTGTCGCCTGCTACACAGCGCAGCTACTTTGGCTCGCAGGCAGACACGGCCTACCAGACACCAATACTACCCGGCGAGCTTGCTGTTGAGCGCGGTGAAGATGACATGCAGCTGATTGCCAAGGTTGAATACTGTGGCGATATGTCTTTGGTTTTGCGGACAGAGTTGCAGCTAAACTACCCAGCAACACAGTTTGCTAGTTTGCCTGTGACATTACATATCACCCGGATCGAGTTTTCTGCTACTGCCGTTATAGCCTATTTGCCAGGCCGTGTCAACTTGTGTTTCCTTGAACCCGAGCTGCCACATACTAGTTTGTTGCGGAGCTTTGCCATCCGCACAGAAGTAGGCGATGCTCACCAACACGTTCTCAAAAACGTCGAAAAGCTAGAGCTGTTTATCACTGAGCAGCTCCGCCAAGCCATAGATGACGACTTTGTTTTTCCTTCGTACCACTCCTTTGAGGCCCTTTGACATGCGAGTCTCATGTAGTTGCCCATTATTAAGCAAGAGGTCCTTTGAGTACTTTTTATTGCTAACGTCCCCACAGGCGTGTATGATAGTATCATGAATATCTTTGGACCATGCGCCGTTTATCATTCGTATTTGTTAATCATTCAAAGAGACAGTTAACAACAAAGAGCACGTTAGGTAACGCTAATGGGCCCGCAAATGTGGATACACTTCAACCTATACGCGTTAAGGATGGAAAGCTACTGCTCTATCTAGCCGTCAGCCCTCGAGTGCAAAAGAGCAGTGTCTCGGGGATTGACAAAAAGGCTGTACACATGCGCATAGCTGCAGCGCCACACGATGGCAAAGCCAACGATGGGGTCATTGGCTTTATAGCAAAGCTGCTTAGCATACCAAAGTCTACTATCCACCTAGTGGCGGGCCAGAGGTCACGTTTCAAGACAGTGGAGCTGCCACGGGGCATGACGTCAGCTTCGGTGCTAGATATTTTGCGCTCACATATTTAGTTTGGCTGGCTTTCAAATAAACACTTCAAATTAGCTATGGTCATTGACAAGCTGACAGCTTGTGAGCCAACTAGCTTTGATGCCGATAAGCACTCATTTTTAGCGCATTTTATGGCTGGAGAGCATAAAGAATAAACGCAAAGGATGGGCTGGGTTGTCTGTCTCGCCACAATTGCCATTTGCCTTGCATTCAGTAGGGCTGGATAGTCGCCAGGTCATTTGCTTTTTTATACTCAGCCGCTTGGATGGCGCCACGTCTTGTGCTTGCAGTTGCCTGTTGCTACTGGCTAATTTATACGAGACAAGATATTTGCTGTATAGACGCCACTTTAAAGAAAATCTACGTCTACGTCTACTGCATTGACTGTTATCTATTCTGTGTGCTTTTCCAGTGCGCCAGAGTGAGCGGCCATAGCTTCAAATATTCAGAACAAGGCAAACTGCAACGGGAAACGTGTAGTTGAAGCGATCAAACCACATCTTGGGATACTGGCGGAATGCAGCAACTTGAGTTACTTAGGTGGTGGCCAAGTAAAAATGCTTATTATATGGAGCCCAGCAAAAACAAAGTAGTTTACTACCGGATGGTGGGTGGAGCTTCTCTCTTTTTCACTCATTCGATTTTTTTTGTAAATTTGCCTAGTTGCTGCTAACTATTTACTAATATTTTTATATCCTGGCCAAATTTGTACCTCTTCTTTTCTTTGTAAATATCTAGCAACTTGTGGCCAAACAAAGTCAGAGTTATCTTTTATTGTTTTACTCCTTCTAAAGATGCCTATTTTTACTCGCCGTGGCCTACCTCGCATATTTAATCGCTCGTCGCAAGACACAGTGGCAGTTAACTATCCTTCTGGCAGCTATTCTCCGTACACAGAGTCTGAGACAACAGAGTACAACAATACGGCCAGGTACAATTTACCACATAATGTGGAAAACAATAGCCACGCTACCCTAGAAGAATCTGGCATATCTACAGAGGTTGGCAATAATGGCACTCTCAACGCCGACAACGAGTACTATGAGCGGCGACAGCACAGGTCTTACCGGCGCCAAATGGCACGCACTATTGAGAGATGGCCTTGGCGGATGCACCAGCAACGACTTGGATATACTCCGGCCACAACAGCAGTGACTGAGCGCCACCCACTATTACGGCTTCCATCGTGGGTGCGCCTACCATGGAAACGTGTGGCGCTGGATAGTAACGAGCCCATCCCTCGCTGGGCTTCATATACAGTTGTACTTGCACTGTCTATATCGTACTTTCTGGCCTTTCTGGACCAAACTATTCTTTCAACGCTTACGCCACGCGTGCCCAATGACCAAGAGGACTTGTTCCAAACCTCTTGGGTGACATCGTCGTATTTAGCTTCTCTCAATGCGTTCATGCCCTTTTACGGCAAGCTGGCTGATATTTTTGGGCCATTGCCTATTTTGATTATTGCGCTGCTTATTTTTCTTTGTGGCTCTGTGCTATCTGCGGCCTCGGCGACCATGGTGTGGCTGATTCTGGCTCGTGCGCTAGCAGGGCTTGGCGCCGCCGGGTTGATATCTGTAACACACACAATTACGGCTGAGATTGGTCCATTGCATGAGCGTGGGCAGTACATGGGAATACTGGGCGCGGTGTTTGGGCTTAGCACTACAATAGGCCCACTGGTTGGCGGTCTGGTTGCAGACCACTGGACATGGCGCATATCGTTCTACGTCAACATCCCGCTGGTATGTGTGACGCTGATTGCTGTCCTCTTGGTGCTAAAAGTAACTACACAGCCACTGCCTTTCTCTGAAAAGCTTGCAAGGGTAGATTTTTTCGGGGCACTCATGCTAGTGATTGGCCTCATCTTGCTCTTGCTGGGCCTGAATTGGGGCGGGCGTGTGTACCCATGGGCATCACCAGTGGTGCTTATCTGTCTGTGTGTCGGGTTGTTGCTGATTACCGTGTTTGTGTTTATTGAGGCCAAACTCGCGATAGAGCCCATCATCGACTCGAGGCTGCTTCGAATTCGCAATGTGGCGTCGAGTATACCGGCTCAGATGTGCGTGGGTGCTGTCTTTTTCAACACCACGTTTAATCTGCCAGTCTACTATTCGTTCACGCACAACAGCAGCGCGTCAGAGTCTGGAGTGCGGATGGTGCCCCTAGCATGTGGCGTCGTAGTTTTTTCTATTATATCTGGGTGGCTTATCGCTAAATTCAGCGTGTATCGGCTAGTGGCATGGACAGGCACCATCACCATGACGCTTGGCGCAGGCCTCTTGTGTCTGTTTGACGTGCCTGTTGGCAAGGCCGTGCAGTCCTGTATCTTGGTCGTTCTAGGAGCTGGCATTGGGTGCTGCATTCAGGCATTTTTGCTGACAGCACAAGCGTCCGTGCGACCTACGGATCTGGCTGTCACCACAGCCTTGATAACGCTGGCGCAAATGATGGGCGGCATTCTGGGGCTTGCATTTGGCAACATCGCCTCCGAAAGCAGCACCAAGCGTCTTCTAGAAAAGCTCATTGAGGCAACGCCACAGTACACGACTGAGATCCTCAAAGCGCAAAACGATGCCAACGAGATCTGGAAAATGCGTCTGCCACATGATATCCGGCACAGCATCATTGCGGCATACTCCAAGGGCCTTCAGCACAACTTTATCCTGATCACTTGCTTGGCTGCCGTGTCAGCTGCGTTGGCAGCAGGCCTGCAGCGAGTGTCACAGCACAAAACACCACCCGCCTTGGACGTCAGCATGAGCGGGCATACAAATTACCGCAGTAACGCTGGTGAGTTTTCGCGCCACGGCTTGGATCTCAGTCGGCTGGACGAGGAGGAAGACACGCTTGGATGGTAAAGCCTATTAGTTTCTGCCTCTGTTAATGGATTACCAGATTTGTTTTCGCTAATCAATCTTTCTCCCATCACAAGGCACATGTAATGACAGCTTGCATACGTATCTGCTTTAAATGTCACAAGAACGATTGCATTTTCCTATTCTGCTTTTATGTCGATCGATCCGCGCTTTTTGGTGCGCATGGACCACCTCTAGCTTTTTTGTGCTGCTCTGGTGATTCACCATCAGCGTCTTTGCCGTTTCTGCTTTTGGATGGCAGGCGTGTGGACAGCCAGAATCGGCAGAAAGGAAAAAAGGCATGGAGGCGATCACGCGGAGTGCTCTTAAAGAGCGAAAAGGGGCACTCTGAAATCTTTCCGCCAGATCTCTCCTTACGTTTCTTCCATATACTTTTTTTGCATTTTGCCTTCACACACTTTATTTACTCAGCTAACACGAAAATGGACGTTTATTCTGCCTGCGCCAGTCTTAACAGCAGCAGCGACTTGCTAACGCCCGTAGTTCAGGATGCGATACTCGTAAAAGACAGCGCAGTGGCAACATGGCAGCACCAACAAGAGGTGACCACGCGGCTCATGCAGTACTGCGCTTTCTATGACGCCGAGATAGCTCGGCAAGAGGAGCGGATTAGCGATATTATGCAGGCCATGGAAAACCTGCAAAAGTACGGTGATAATAAGGAATTTGAACAAAAGGCGCGGGCGACGCTAAGTGCCTCGCTTAGTGACGCCCAAAATTGCCTGAGCGAGGCACGACTAGCCAAGTACCGATTTGAGATGGAACTTGGTTTATGGCCAACCAAAGAGAGTGCACCGGCGATAGCGAAAAATGAGGCATAGTGCGTTTCATCTTAATTTGTCTTTGGGGTTTGCTATTGAGCCTAATGTCATCAATCTGTAATTTTAAATGTGTGCGGGAAGATTTATTGCTAGGCGATGGGGACCCGTGTTATCGTTTGGGGAGTATGGCTGGAATGGATATTGCTAGCAGGCTGCGGAACTCCAAGAGAACGTTGGCATGCTGGGCACGTAGAAATAAAATCTAGCTTTCGCAAGCTGTGCCTAGAGCCAGTCTCTATTTGGAGCAGATCGTCATCAACGGGTAGATCGCGGCCACAGCTCTTGTCAAATGGTGCCGTGTCATCTATCTTAGGGATGCGGCCCGGGAAGGGGCGGTCAGTGGGAATAGTCGGATCGAACGCCGATGGAAAGTATGTGCGATACCCGAACCAACCAATGAGTCCACCAATGTTTGACCCAGCCAAGACGTCTTCCCAATGATGGTTGTAGTCAGCGGTGCGCGAGATAGCTATCAGCGCAGCAAAAAACAATGGCAAGAAAAACACAATTGTTTTATACGCATGGCCGCGCTGGTCGTTGTAGCGCAGGTGCGAGGCGAGATAAAGAGAAGTATAGGTCAGCCCACAGAACGCAAGAGACGCGTGGCCTGACGGAAATGAGCGCATGCCCTCGTGCAGGAACCCCAGATCCGTTTGAGTACACACCCTGTAGTCAACAAGCTTGAGTGTGGGGTTCTCTGTAATATTGGGCTGGCATCTGTCGAGGAAGTCAGGTCGCAGTCGTCCAGAGGCATTCTTTATTACATTGGTAGCCGTGTTGTTCAACCCCATGGCTAGGAATATCCCTAGAACCGTACAATGGAGGTCATGCCAGTTGCGTCGCCTAAAGACGAGAAAGAGCAGCGCGCTTAGAATGGGCGATGCGTAGGCTACGAGCGGAGGAACAAAATTGGGCACAAAGCTGTGGTGGCTCGAGTACTGAATCGACTGGTCATTCAGCGAGAACTCTCGATGCCGTGGCTTGAGCAATTGGAATAGCCCCCCTGCCATGTTGATTAGAATGACAATGATCCAGTCCGGAATGTAGGTTTTGAATAGTCTCCATCGGCGATGGCGCTCCTCTTTTGGCACTTCAAAGAGGCGCTGAAAGTCGCTCCAACGAGGCAGCCTGCGTCTCAACGCTTCCTCCTTGGTCGACATGGATAGATAGAGAAGAAGAAGACCAGTGCTTGCAAAATGGGCAGAGAGTTGGAACGGAAGAGACAAAGCGAGTGCTATGGACCGCAGAATATATGTACCTATGCACCATGTATTGGCCCACTATAATTGTCAGCACATATTGTCAGCACATGACTCGCATTACATGAGCAATACTGGCATGGCTCTGTCAGCGAGCCACCCACTTTTGTGAGTTGCTCGCTCTGCGAGCCGGCATCCGAATATGCATGGCTGTTTCAGGGGATCTAGCAGAACCGCTGCACCAGCATTAATCAGCATTGTGAGGCAGCGACACCCGGTCTACCTGGCAGGCGACAATCACTCTCTCCCCAACGCCCAATGGGAAACCCAGACGACGTGTGCCGAGAAAGTGTCCGCCGCTCAAACGCTTTACGCGCCCTTTCCCCAATTGCCGCTTTTTTGGTGGATTAGCAACGTCCTTTCCCTCTACTGCCAGTCGAGCTACCCCCGTGTAGGCCTCAACGGCGCTCTGCAACTCGGATATAAATCACATTTCCTATCAAGGAGATGTTGTGCTCCGCGGTAATTAGCGTTGGCGCAGGTGATATCTGACATGAGATCGTGAAATTTTTTTACCAGTGACAAAATACTGAGTGGAGGGGAGGCGCTTATAAATGGCCAATACGCGCTGGCCTTCGAGTCTAGACCGCTGTGTGGGTCGTTTGCTTTCTACTATTGATTCTGCTCAAGCACTCATCGCCCCCTTTAATACATCTCGACTCTGGGAACTTTCATTTTAGACTTCATGACGCAACTGCGAGTAGATACGACCAGCCGGGCGGCGCTGTCGTCATTGTCTGCCATCAAGGCGGCTGGCGGTGGCAACAGCAGGCTTAACGGACTACTGACGCCACCCGATTCGCCGCTAGCCCTAAAGGCGCAGCAACAAAAGAGCAAAGCCAGCGAAATAGCGGCGGTGGCTGGTGAGGATGAGCACAAGGGCGGGCGAGAGTGGATCCGCCACCCTGTCTCATGGCCGCAGTTCAAGCGCTACGTAGATGCCCAGAACCTAGAGCCGCTCGGCCGCAGCTTAGAAACGCACACGACATACGAAATGGTGATGGCGGCCAGGCGGAAAGAATACGGCTCGGTAGCCAAATACCTGACCACGCACGTATTGCCTGACTTTACTGCTTCAACTATGGAGGCTGGGTTTGACCCGCACTCGGCTCTGGGAGTCGAGGACTTTGAGTTGCTCATAAACGACTTTCCATACTATCTAAGCGACGACGTAGAGCACTGGGTGCTGTGGTGCCGAAAGCGCCTGCCGCCCGGGTTTGCTGCACCTGCGGCTGCCGTCCAGGCCATTCACGCAAAGTTTGGGGCGGCTATCGAGTGGAGATACTTTGTCAACCCAGTTGCCAAGCAGAGCGTGCCGCAATTGAGCCATGCCCACGTCTTTGTCAAGCGTGCCTGATAGATAGCACGTACATTATCTTTAGCATTTTTCTGATACTCATTGCATCCCCTGCTCCTTAAAATAGTATTTGTTGGATGTGCGACAAACAATAGATACTCGCTGAGCCAGTCCATTGCCGACAGCGCAGTGAAAACCAAAACAAACAGACGGGCCTAGCATGGTATTATTGGACCGTAACACCTTGCATGACAACAATAGCCGTCACTGGGATGGACGAAATTTGACAGCTATCAAGCTTGTGACTTGGATGAAGGAAACCATAGGGGCGCCAGCTTTGGGCTTGTGGGCGACAATTGAGCCAAGAAATTTCTCGAGGTTCTTCCAATGAAGGTCAGCGGTGCATTCATTGCCTTTAGAATGCCATAGAAAAAATTAAAACAACGTGACATGGCGCAAAAACGTCCCTCCTATCGCAGTCAGAGCTCTGTGAACAAAGGCGAGACCAGGGACCGGCCTCCTCATATGGCTATTCGCTATTCCGGCGGCTCGGCAATTGTAACAATAGGTAAAAAGGCGGTGGCCCACGAGCAAGGAAAAAAGAGATGTGCGCCGCTTTCAGATGTTGACATGTGTGGAGAATGAGAGGAGGGACATTTCCGGGATGGCCTGCATACGAGACCGGCAGAGGTGCTTTGCACAAGGTAAGAGACCGTGGGCACATGCAACCATATGCCCCCTTATTCTCACCAATTAGCATGCGGATGGCACCAAGAGACGCAAGTCCAAGCAGCTGAAATGACCATTGCTTTTCCCACCCTCCCGCCCGCAAGCAAGAAGCTGGGCGGTGGCGGCGGCTGTCAGCATTGCACCTTTGCTGCATTGTGCAGGAGGTGCAACAAATGAAGAACAATAAGGACGAAAAAGCTGGAATTGTCATCCTGTGCTAATTTTCTGCCCCGACTAGCCCGAGGTACCTTCATCTGACGCTGCCTGTGCATAAAAAGCGGGCGGGGGCAAGGCATGAAGAATGGTGGGGAATGTGCCCATGCAATGCATATGCACGAAAAAAAGAGACGTCGGTGCTGCTGGTGCGACCGAGACACCCATCAACAACAGGTGCCAGTGCTGATACCTATCAGCCCATGTCCACCCAGCATCGCTTTTTTCCCTTGTTCTTTTTTCTGGCCTATCTTTTTTGTTGTTTTTCTCCTTACAATCCATTTTGTCCTCATCACTTTAGTAGCCACATACATGAGCCAGTCATTGTTCTAAGGAGGAGTCTCATTCTTCACATAGCCCAAAAAAAACCACACACTATTGCTCCTTGATTCTGCAGTCTAACAAGCCAACTCACCTTCTGCTACTTTTTTCATTGTCCGCTTCGGAGCCACAGTCAGAGAATAAGGGGAAACCTCTCCCTCCACCTCTCCGCTTTGGGCTTGTAAGAAATAATTCTTGGTGTCTTTCATAGCCACATATATCTAGCCCCTTCCTCGCTTCTCCTTTTTGCTTTGAGCTCGGTTCACTATTGCATTTTTCCTCTTTTTCATATCGCCAAAATTGTTTACTTGCATCCACTTCTTGTATATTTCAGTTTTTCTTTTCTACTCACGCCCCCCTTCCCTTCCATTTCATATCTACACACGATGAGCAAGGTTAAAAGGATTCTCGTATGGTGCGCCAAGCTCACTCCATGTATGCCACAGCGCAGGCCTTCGCGGCTGTTCCGTCGTCGTGCCGAAACCTTGGATGAGTCTGTCTATATTTCCAGTCAGCAGCCAGGCGATGTAAGGAACGTGTCGACGGAAACTCTGGTAGATGAAAAACACCGGGCGCGGGCGTTCAGTGACCCACCCATCTCAGAATACCAGCACGTATACTCGTACTACCCGTGGTCAGACTCCGAGCATGACGAAATACTCAGCCGCAGCCCACCGCCCCTGCGCCGCCCGCACTATGAGACGTTTCCCTCGCTAGTAGAAATGGGTGGCTTTTTAACGTTATAGCGCCCCCTTGTTCGATAAATTTTGTCTTTAAAAAATTTTCACGTTGCACCATTTACTCACCAGCCACACTAGTGATATTGAGATTTCTTCAATTGATTCTTTGCAATACGCAATCTTTCCGGGACTTAGAGAGCGCTTTGTTGCGATGCTATCAGATTCAGTGCACTTCCGGCCTTGAACCAGCCGATTTGGTCGGCGCTCATCGTGTGGCGGCACTCCACCGAATAGGTCTCAACAACGTTGCCGCCTCTGACACGCTCAACAAGCAGAGTAACAACTGGGCTGTTCTCGTTGATGTCGCTAACACCCTGAGTACGTACGACGAGCTCATGTGGGTCCTTGGCAAAGATAAAGTAGTCCTCATCGGGGCGTGCAAAAACAAGCGGCAACACGCCCTGCTTCTTGAGGTTGGTTTCGTGAATGCGCGCAAAGGAGCGAGCAACAACCATGTTACAGCCCAAGAAGCGAGGCTGCATGGCAGCGTGCTCACGGGCCGACCCCTCGCCGTAGTTATAGTCAGCAATGACCAGCCACGGTACTTTGGCCTTCTTGTAAGCTAGCGCCATGTCAGGGATAGTGCCTTGGGCGGGTTCTAGTCCCTCAACAGAGTTGCGCACGAGGTTCACCTGTCCATCCATAGCGGCGTTGGCGGCACCAATCAGAGTATTGCGCGACAAGTTCTCCAAATGGCCCTTGTACTTGAGCCACTTGCCGGCAGCCGAAATGTGGTCGGTCGTGCATTTGCCCTGCACGGTAACAAGCACACGCGTACCCGAAAACTCCTGGCCGTTCCACGGCACAAAGGCCTCCAGCGTCTGCAACCGTGCCGACGTGGGGGCAATAGGGATCTCCATGGCAGGCCGGTGGTCCAGCAGCGGCCTGTACTCGTCGCGGCCCTGAGCATACCCGTCTTTGGGGAGCTCATCTCCCGTGGGTGGCTGGAGCTTGAACTCCCGTCCCGCACTATCAGCCAACGTATCTACCAGCGGGTTGAACGACAGACGGCCGCTAAGAGCAGCGCTGAGCACCATTTCAGGCGATGTCAAAAAGTTCATCGTGTTGGGGTTTCCGTCATTGCGAGCCCGGAAGTTGCGGTTAAAGCTCGAGACAATGGAGTTGGTTTCGCGGTTCTTCACCACGGGGTTCTCATCGCGGTTCCACTGGCCAATGCAGGGGCCGCAGGCGTTGGCCAGGACTTTGGCGCCAATCGACTCGAACGCCTGCTGGATGCCGTCGCGCTCCATGGTAGCCCGAATTTGCTCGCTGCCAGGGCTAACTAGGAACTCTGTGCCATCAGCGACCTTCAGTCCACGCTCGGATGCCTGGCGGGCCAACGACGCAGCGCGCGACAGGTCCTGATACGATGAGTTGGTGCACGAGCCGATCAATGCCGCGCTGACCTTGTCGCTCCACTGCTCGCGCCCAACTGTGTCGGCCATCTGCGACCGCGGCGTATACAGGTCTGGCGTAAAGGGGCCGTTGTACCCAGGCTCCAGGGAGCTCAAGTCAATGTCGACAATCTCGTCGTAGTACTTTTCGGGGCTATGCGTGACTTGCGCATCGGCGCTCAGGTACGTTGCTTGCTGGGCATCGGCGGCAGCAGCGATAGAAGCACGCTGCGTGGCTCTGAGGTACCGAGCCATGGAGGGCGTATAGGGGAACACCGAGGTGGTGGCACCGACCTCGGCGCCCATGTTGCAAATGGTGGCCATGCCCGTGCACGAGAGCGAGGCAACGCCCTCACCAAAGTACTCGATGATATAGCCCGTGCCACCACGCACAGTGAGCTTCCCGGCCAGCGCCAAGATAACGTCCTTGGGACTGCCCCACGGGTGCAAAGAGCCGCTCAGCCTTACGCCCAGTACGCGCGGAGCCTTGAGCTCCCATGGAATACTAGCCATGGCGTCTACGGCGTCAGCGCCACCCACGCCAATAGCCAGCATACCCAAACCACCAGCATTAGGGGTATGCGAGTCCGTGCCCAGCATCAGCGTCCCAGGTGCGGCGTAGTTCTCCAATACCAGCTGGTGGATGATGCCACTGCCGGGCTTCCAAAAGGCGATTCCGTATTTTTGCGAGGCAGCTTGCAAGAACTCGTAGATCTCGCGACTAGTCTGCCAGCTGCGCGCCACGTCCTTGTCCGCGCCCTCGTAGGCCTCTACCAGGTGGTCGCAGTGAATCGATGTGGGCACTGCGGTTTGCTTCATGCCAGAGAGCATGAACTGCAGAATCGCCATTTGTGCCGAGGCGTCTTGCATGGCCACGCGATCGGGCGACAGCTTCAGGTATGTTTCGCCGGGAACCGGTGCGCTGGTCATGCTGGATACATCGTGGAGATGTGCGTACAGGATCTTCTGCGCAAGCGTCAATGGCTTATTCTCTAGCACCGTCGCTCGCGCCTTGTCCAGCCGCTGCTTGAACAGATCGTAGTTGGGCACAGCTGCGCGCGCCTGTGGCCCACCGCTGGCTGTTGCGTACCGTCTGGCGGCTATGCTGCGTAGTCCGTGCTGTCGAAACATGAGCGTGAATAGAAAAGATTTTTTTTGGAGACCAAACAAAAGCGCTTCACAAAAGCAGTCCACCCCCACGCTTGATAACAGGACGCCGCAATGTTAGTCACAAACCCCAGGCCATCATCTCTCATCTAGGCCACAGCCTACAGTCGAGCCGAGTCGTCGAGCCGAACCGCTAGAAGAGAGCTAGAAAAAAATTTTGTGACAGTCGATTTAGTTGCATCCATCAGCCGCATCCAACACCCGAAACATTCTCATTCCTCTATACTCGTCATTTTATAATTGTCGTATCCATCCGTCAGACGAATCCATCCACGTAAAAAATGGCTCCCCAGAAGACCCAGAAGAAGAAGGTTGCTCCTCTGCCCTACAACGTCAAGAGCGCCAAGGCCGAGGCCAAGAAGGATGCCAACCCGCTGTTTGAGCGCCGTCCTCGCAAGTTCGGTATCGGCCAGGATGTCCAGCCCAGCCGCGACATGTCTCGCTACGTCAAGTGGCCCCAATACGTGCGTCTCCAGCGCCAGCGCAAGATCCTGCGCATGCGCCTGAAGGTCCCCCCAGCGATCAACCAGTTCACCCAGACCCTGGACCGCAACACCGCCGTGCAGCTGTTCAAGCTCCTGGCCAAGTACCGCCCCGAGACCAAGCAGGAGAAGAAGGCCCGTCTGGCCGCCCAGGCCGAGAAGATCGCCGCCGGACAGAAGGCCGAGGAGTCTGCTGAGAAGCCCCTCGTCGTCAAGTACGGTATCAACCACATCACTTCGCTCGTCGAGTCCAAGAAGGCTCAGCTCGTTGTCATTGCCAACGACGTCGACCCCATTGAGGTAAACTATCCCAACCGTCTATCCTACTCCTTGGACACTTTTTTCTCCCTTTTTGGGGAGAATAGAATGTCCTTGGTGGCAATGACTAGTACATTCCCACAACACACAGACTGCTCCAGCCTATCGGTCAACCCTCTCCTTCCTGCCGGCTTCTCTATATTGAGACCCGGTGGTGGTGGGGGGAGCGCCGTGCCTGGCTTGGTTGTTTTGTCGAGTGCGCTTGCGTGATGTGCAATGACCCAAATCGAGCTCGAATTGGATTGGCGAGAAAGCGTGCGCAAGCACGCCTATTGCCTCTTCCATGCCGGCTTTGGCCCAGCGACCGCTGCCTTTTTCAATCGTCCTTTGGTCGAGAGATTAGTGCATGTCCTCGGCAATTCGCCAACCGAATTTGCCAGCCCCTTGGCTATTTTCGGTGGCAGCAAATAGCTTAGACCCTGTTCTTTGCGCTTACATTTTGCTGCTGGGTGAAACTCTCTCTACCTTCAAGACTAGCCTTTTTCGGCGGAGGGGGTTGCAATTCAGCTCCTTCCTTGAATCTGGCTGTTTCTTGTTTCTTTTTGGTCATTTGCTTCGTCTACACACACCAAGCTCCACTTTCGTCGAACAAGTTGTCGCTGTTGAATGGGAAGGTAAGCACTGCGTTTCAACGCAACATGTAACTAATCCTTTGTTGCTCTCCCTCCTTTATTGCAATTGCTTTGTTTAGCTCGTCATATGGCTCCCCGCCCTCTGCCGCAAGATGGGTATCCCCTACTGCATTGTCAAGAGCAAGGCCCGCCTCGGCACTGTCGTCCACCAGAAGACTGCCACGGCTCTTGCCATCACCGGCGTCAAGGCCGAGGACAAGCAGGCCCTCAGCGCCCTCGTCTCGGCTGTCAACGCCAACTTCACTGAGAAGTCTGACGAGATCCGCCGCACCTGGGGTGGAGGTATCATGGGCACCAAGGCCAACGCCAAGGTCGCCAAGCGCGATGCTGCCGCCACCAAGCTGGCTGGCCGCACCAAGGCTGTCTAAGCATTCATATCTTGCGTGGGGAATGTGCCTTTGCAATAAATTAAAAAAGTAGATGCGTGTGTAGCAGCATGCTTCCTATCTCTATTGTGTATAAATTTCTAAGACAAGTCGAAGCCGGCTCCTGACTCTATTGCTGCCACGAGCTTGGCGCACAATACCCGCTCGGAGCTATAGACCGGAAGCTTGAGGAGGTTGACACACGTCGATGCGCTTGGCAAGCGATGGTCGTGCTCGCCGTTCTGGTCGCTGCTGCTGCTGGTGATGCAGAAGCGAGGATTGAGCTCCGCAAAGCCCAGCAGTGGCGGGCGCTCACAGCTCGTTGCGAAGCGGCACAGGTCCTGGCGCTGCCTCTCCGAGAGCGAGTTCTCGACCACGTTCCAGAAGGCAACAATAGTCGGGTGCTCGCTGGCCTTGGCCCTGTACGCGCCGTCGTAGTTGGTGTTCTGCTTCCAGTTGGCCACATCGATCGTGCCAGAGTCGCCACACAGCAGGCGCGAGAGCTCCAGCGGCGAGGCAAACAGCAGGCTCAGCCAGACGGGCGGGATGATGGCGTGCAGGCCAGAGAGGAACGAGTTCACCGGCTCGCCTATCTGCTTGACGAGCCTGAACTGTGCGATCAGATCGAGGTACAGGAGCCGGTTCCGCGACGTCACCTTGATCGTGTCTCCTCGAGGCACCAGAGGCACCGCGGACTTTTTGCCGTCGCGCGTGCTCACCGTGACGGTAAAGTCCATGCCAAACACTTGGTATATCTCGTCATCCTCGTCGTTGCCCTCATCTGCCGCCAGCGACGATGTCTGCTCCGACAGGGGGTAGTTCTTCAGAGCCACCAGCCCGCGGTAGAAGCCCTCATCGAGCGTCGGAAGGTCGTTGAATCCCGGGAGCTGCCCCAGGAACCGGCCCAGGAAGAACTGCGCGAATGGCGCGTCAACCAGGACGCCCTCATACAGCGCCTTGCCGATAACGGCGCCCAGGAACTTGAACTTGTCCAGGGTCAGCAGCCGGCTGCTAGCGTCCCCATGCAGTGCCTCTGGGTTCGGGTACAGGTGGTTGTTATCCGTGGAGTTGAACAGCCCCGCGCGGGGATCAAAGGCCTCGTGCACCAAGCTGGTCAGGAACTCCTTGAACACGCCGCCGCCGTCAATGCCAGCCTCCACCATGCCATACGCATCAACGAACTGTATCTGCATGCGGCGCTTAAACATGCCAATGCGGCTGGACAGGCTGGCGACAGCCCTGCCGTCTGCCGAGCCTCGCGGCATGCCCAGGTACACCATGTTTAGCCTGCCCCAGTACGACGGGTCCCTGGAGCGCCCCCCTTGCTCGGCCTCGTCGTCGTCGTCGTCCTCATCGGCGTCGCCATCATAGACCAGCTGCCCAAACTCGTCAATGTCAACAATCTGCCTCGCCTGCTGCCCGGCCCTAAATGCAGGCCTGGAGAGCAGCTCCCGAGGCGACGGCGTGCCATCGTCAGAGGTCTCCTGTGCCTTTACCAGACGGCCACTGAGCACGGGAAACAGCGCTCGGAACCCGTCCTCAAAGATGCTGCCACGTCGGACTCTGGCGCGAGCAGGCGGCCCGTGAGCAGGAGACATGGCGCTAAACAAGTCGAGAGACTGGCCGCTTAGCCGGGCACGATCGCGCCTGACCAATGCGTGGAACAGGCGCACTCGGTCGCTGAACGGCACAACAAAGGGAATGTTGCGAAGCACGGCCACGCGCGGCGTCGTTATTGAGCGGTCAATGCGAGCGAGCGGCGAGCGCGCCAAGCCCGAGTATGCAGCTGTCAGCCAGCTGAATCGACTGCCGCGAGCCCCAAGAGCAGCAGGCGCAGCACTGCCTCCGCTGCCGTCGTCGACATGCACATCGGAATCCGATTCGGAATCCGAGCCAGCCGACGATGCACCACCCTCCTCAGCGGCGTCATAGGTGTCGGCGGCAAACACAGGGTCCTCGGCTACCTTATCCGCAAACGAACTCATGTCAAGAAGCGTGGGCTGGATCAGCCAGAACTCTTCGTCAACAAACGGGTGGCGCGCATTGCGGATAAACAGCTGCCGGGTAAGTGCTGCTGTGGTGTCGCGGATACGCACCATGTCTTCGGAATCCTCCTGGGCCCAGTACAAGGCAAAGGCGATGTTGCGGCTCGCCCGCGCAACGACCTTGATATCGTCAATAGACAGCGACATGCCCTTCTCAAACAGCTCATCGTCGCCAATAGCCTGTAGCTGGCGGTTGAGCACCTCGCAAACCAGCTGGAACCTCGACAAATCGTGCATCTTTATATGCTCGACCTTTGTGCGCGGGCCTGCAAATCGCCCGACAAAGCCCTTGTCGCGCAACACATTGTGCCATCTGACAGCACGAATGTCGACAGACTGGAAAATGCTGTCGAGCGCCGCCCGACCCACGGTCTGGCCCCACCGCTGAATAAACGTCAGCAGCAGCGCCTCGGCCGACTTTGCCGTCATATCGCCGCCTTGGCTACTGGTCGTGCTTTCGCAGCTGGCACGT
The DNA here is from genome assembly GCA_027578835.1 of Coemansia sp. RSA 2050. Taxonomy (NCBI): domain Eukaryota; kingdom Fungi; phylum Kickxellomycota; class Kickxellomycetes; order Kickxellales; family Kickxellaceae; genus Coemansia; species Coemansia sp. RSA 2050. The sequence continues at coordinate 127,074 of JANBSU010000013.1, read as the reverse complement.
ACAAGCAGCTCGAGCACTTGGGCCGATATGGCGTTGTTTAGCCACTTTAGCGCCTGTGGATCCACTGCGCGAACCAAGCGCGATGCCTTGCTATTTCCCACTAGCGCTCGCTTAGCGGTAAACAGGTCACAGCCAGGAATGACACTTGCGCACGCCGCACACGCAGCGACAAAAGCCGAGTCGAACTCGGTGACTGGGCCTGACCGCGACAGTCGAGGCGAGACAAACGCAGCCATATTGCCAATGGTGTTAATTGCAGCAACCGAAACACCGACGCCATCTGCACTAGGCGATGAGAATGCCTGCTGCTGCTGCTTTGCCAGCATGTCGTCGCGTATGCATGCAAAGAGCTGAGCCCACTCTGTGTCGATTCGCGTGAGCGCGGTAACGCCATGGACATCGATCTTGTTAGGAAGCCCGGGGATGGCTAGAATCCACCGCGCAAAGCAAGGCGTTGCGAGATCTCTCATGGGTCCAAAGGCCAGTGGGCGCATCGCAAGGCCAAGCGCCGCAGAAGCGTTGCCGGCACTAGACTTGGAGTCGCCGCCAGATATGCATCGCGCCAAGAAGGCGTATAGACCCTTCGCCATGACCATTCTGTAGAGTACCGACCACCCGAACGACCAAGCCTTGCTGTCGTAGGCAGCTGCTGCGCATGCCACCGATTCTAGCACTAGATCTGTAGAATCCCGAAAAGAGGCGTGTCCAGAATCAAGAGTGTCTATTGCCTGCCCAAGCAAGTGGGATACAAGCACCACCCACTTGTCCTGCTCCACATCAGAGGTACTCGAGTAGCCCTCGCGCACCATTGAAAGTACGCTCTGACTAGACGATGCTGTTGCCGTGTCCCCTTTTGCCATAAACAGCAGCTGTAATATTGAGCGCATAGTGCCGGTATCTGTTGAGCGAGGATCATAGTAAGAGCTAAAGTGCGCTAGTACTTGATAAACGTCGGGCAAAGATACCAGGCGGCAATTCAATACAGAGAGGTCCAAGCTCTCGCGCATTTGCTGGCGCCAAATTGCCGCATCGCGCCTTCCTCGCCAATATCTCTGTATAGCCGTCACAGCCTTTTGTCGACGGCGCTCCAGCTCACGCCTCTCGCGGTCCTCATGCGCCTTGCTTAACACGGCATGCGCATTAGCACGGCTAGCGTCATTGCGCCGGGTGCCGCCCAAATTAATGTTCCGCTGTCGCTTAAAGTCGCCCTGGAAGCTAAACATGATTAGGAATTGTTATCAGAGCAAATTGGAAAAGAAAAAAGGGAGAAGAAAAAAGGTGGATTGCAGAAGACAGGCCCAAAGCTAAGTAGAAATTGAGCACGTCATACACTAAATTCCGACATAAATCCTGTGATCACCAGGTTTCTACAGCACACGCTACAAACAAGCTATGGCACTTACATAGAGTGCTCAATGGCTTTTACTAGCACTACGCTGGCGACAAAGTGTGCCTTTTTGTCATCATCCTGTTGCTCTTGCTGATTAGGATCAGACAGCCCTGGTGTTGCAGCAGCGGGAGGCCACAACAGGCTCTTTTACAGTTACATGTGTAGGCTTCTCAACACGCGGGCATCGCAAGGCTAATAGTGACAGCGGTAGCACTATCAACCACATTGGTGTGCAAGAAACATGTGAATAATGCCAAGTAGGTCTTGCATTGGTTATCTCAGGAGTCACATGTGGATACCCGCGATAATGCGCCCAATAGAGCAAGTTCGGCCCTTGGCCTCAGTATTTACATCCCAGCATGCCACCAGCTGCAGATTAAGGAAAAAGTCAAAAGAGCATCTCTTTCTCTCCTTTTTGAGCGTATTAAAAAGTCCAATCTCTAACATGCGGGTTTTGAGCGAGCGCACCGAGCCCATGATGTCTTTTGGTGAGCCGCTTCATGTCAGCGTGAGTCGAGGTACCGAGTTGTTCAATTCGATCCAGCGCTCATACAGCAATCCCTTGCCAATCGACGAAGAAGAGGCGATAACCAGAGGTGGCAATAACGTGTCGAACCAGCATAATGCCACCATCGTAGCGCCCTTTTACAAGCTGGGAAGGGCCGCCATGCACGGTTTTGGGCTAGGTCGTTTGTTTGGAAGCAAAGGGTGACAGGCACCATCGTCGAGTAGGATGGTAAGAGTCTACTCAATCCAAACTCCACTCTAGGCCCTCTGGTCCTTGTATTAGGTCAATACAAACGTCGTCACCCTTCTGTCGTTAAAAGAGATGTTCTTGGGAAAATAGCAAAGGGCAGGCCGTGCGTGTATCTGCGAAAAAGAGCATATGATTTCCCATACCGGGTCCTCATTCAACAGCGAGGCCATCAGCCCGAGAGCATACGAGAGCAATGATAGCACTACATTTTCTACCTCTCAATTTTTTTTACTAACAACGCCATGTCTCAACCAGCTTCTGCAGCAGCAGAAACAACAGCAGCCGACGTCGAAATGGATGACAAGGCAATGATGGCGGAGATTCGGCAAAAGCTAGCCAAATACGACCAGCTCGAGCAAGAGATATCTAAGCTGACACAAGAGCAAGCAACGCTGGAAAGCTATGTGACCAATTTGATGTCATCGAACGTGTTTACCTAAGCTGAAAAAAATGTAGCTTGGCTGCGCAAAATACGAAAAAAAGAAGGGATTTCCATCTACATTCTTTTGTATCCTGCTTTACTTCTCCACTATTTTTTTCAATACTTTTCAACTAATTTACAAAGAAAATGTCGCGCTCAAGGTAATTCTTTCTAATGCAAACTCGGCGACGTAATTTCAAAAGCAGCACTACACTAATGCGAATTCTATGACATCCCGCTCTGTAGCCGTGCTAGCAAGCCAGTCAACTACTTTGAACAGACGTTTGACGCGAGCGACGAGTCCGACTTTGCGCAGTCTAGTCCAAGGTAAGCCAGCCATTTTTAGGCTTTATCTGGGCCAACTCCCGGATAAGCTCCCGCAAGAACCCTTTCACAGCGGTCTGATTGTTTTGCTCTTTTTTTGCTTCGCGCTTTGGTAGTGCAAAGGCGCCAGCCAAGAAACGAGGCAGACCGGCAAAGACCTCTTCCTCAGGCGGTACAGAGCCTAAAGCAGCACCGGCATCGAAGAAAGCGAAGCAAGTCGATAGCTCAGGTGATGACAGCGAAGATGACCTTGAGCCACAGCATCGTAAGGAGCATGTGGAGACTGAATTGATTTCTTCCTCTCCTGCCAGCTGCTCTACGAAAGCAACTGATGAAGGGGACCAATCCCCTCCTCCTTCCAGTAGCCAGGCAGCACCCACGATGGCCAAGCGTGGGACCAGAAAAGCGAAAGACGACAGCGAGAGCGATGAAGAGTTCGACCAAGACTCGGACTCCGAGTCAGACTACGAAGGCAAGGGAGACAAGAAAGGCACTGGCAGGTGCAAAAAGACAGCAGAAACGAGCAAGCCAAAGCAGACTGCTGTAGCGGCAAAGTCTACAGCATCTCGAGCCAAAAAGACGGGTGCGCCAGCAGCAAAGAAGACAGCAACTGCTACTGCTGCACCAGCGAAAAAGAGCACGCCGGCTATTGTAAGGCCGACTCTGAAGAAGAGCACCTCCTCGCAGCTGGGATCTCTGCTAAAGTCGCCGTCACGCCCAACATCGCCCAAGGCCGTGCGGCCATCATTGGCTTCGGGCGGATCGTCGGGCTCGCTGTCGTTGCAAGTGTCGCCAGTGTCAGCACGCAAGATAGGCATGCGCGGCGGCTCAGGTGTCTCTTCGCTAAAGAGCCTCCTGGGTGGATCTTCGGTACCGCGTGCCGGACTCAGTCGGCGAGTATTGCCCAAGAAATAGCAATGTGTTAAATGTATATTAGTGGAAAAGACACTGGAGCAGTTTTCTTTTTCTTTTGCTCTTGTATGGTTAATCCAGAGTCTTGAAGCGGTAGGTCGGGGCATCGTCGGGGAACTTGACGCCGAGCTCCAAGAGCTTGGCAAAGGCAGCGGAAAAGTCGTTGAAGAAGGTGTCCTGGTCGCGAGCGTACAGCTCAATGTAGGTGCGGAAGCGCGGGTCGGTCTTGAAGGCCATGTCAGCAGGCAGCATCATAAAGGCGCCAGTGGGCTTGTCGACGAACTGCTTTGGTCCATCCCACTTCTTGGTGACCCACGTGTTTTCAAGGAGCTCGGTGTAGAAAAAGTTAGTGAACACTGTTGGCGAGGCGTTCCATGGTCCGTCGTAGCCACTGCGGTTGGCGTGGCAGCGACCCAGAGCGTGAGCGCCAACCAGAGCAGCAATCTCACGGTCGTCAAAGCCCATGCGGTAGAAAATGTCGCGGACGTGGTCAGCACCCTGCGCAGCGTCAGGGAGACGCCCGTCGGGCGTGCACGCCTCAACCTGCAAGTCAGAGCGACCGGGGCGCCACTGGATAGTAGGCCCGCCCAGCTCCTGAATCCCGACAACGCCAGCCAGCGTGTAGAGGTCGCCGTACGAGATGTTGCGGTACTTTTGCTTCAGAGGCTCAAGGCGGCGACGCGCAACATCGAGACCGGCGTTAGCACCGTGGCCGGCCTCGGGCGCATGGCGGATAGTAGCGCCGCTTGACCCGCCGGTGCGCGTCTTCTTGTCGTACGTGCCCGATGCGTGCCACGCAAGGCGCACAAACACGGGGCCGTAGGATCCGTCGTCGTAGTTCTCGTCCTCTAGCAAGTCAGCTATGTCCTTGTAGACGCTCTGGTAGTTGACCTTCTTCCATGCGGGGGTCTCGTCTTGCTGCTTGGAGTAAAAGTACCACCCGGCGAGTGCACCAGCCGCCAACACGCCGATGATTCCGCCGGTGCCAGCCTTGCGTGTGCGTGGCAGCTGGTACTGGCGCTGCTGCTGCGAGCTGTATGCGCGCACAAGGACGCGTGCTGACGAAGTCGATGCAGCTGGCAGGCGCAGTGCAGATAGCTTGGCAGTGGGTGGCGCACGAAGGGCAAGGCGAGAAATAGTGCGAAGAGTAGACGACATTTTTTAAAAAGTACCTGCTATTCAAAAGAGTGAGAGCAAAAAAAAGATAAGCAAAGAAAGAAAGATAGCTGCCGGGTTGCGTAAAGTCGCTTTTATTCATGCGCTCTCCTCGTAATCTCTCATCTCTAAAAGTGACCTCAGCCACTTTCAGGAAATGCGCGCTTTCTCGCACGCATCCTCCGCTCACACGTGATTACTAATAGTCTCGGCCTATTTTCTTGATCCTGATTTGATCCCACGTTGTCAGCAGTGACGATGATGATGATGGACCAGCAATTTGCAGTCTTTGCTCCCTGCTGTCCCCCAAACCCACACCCCTATCTTTCTGCAAACATACTGGCTTTGAAATGTCCACGCATAGCGAGATCTACCTTGTTATCGGCGGCGAGGGCTTTCTGGGCCGCGCCATCGTCGCTGCGCTGGCTGAGCGCCGCCGCACAACAGGCAATTCAGACGAGATCCGCGTCTTGGACATTCGCCGCAATTACTTTGACGACGATGTCTCATTCTTCCAGGGCGACATTTGCAACAAGGACGACGTCCAGGCGGCCCTTAAGGCCGGTGGACAGACTGCCACCGTGGTATTCCACACTGCCTCGCCTATTATGAAGGCGCCCGAGGCACTGCACACCCGCGTCAACATCGAGGGAACCAAAGTGGTCTTGGAGGAATGCCACAAGGCCGGTGTTGCTAAGCTAGTTTACACAAGCAGCGCCAGCGTCGTGTATTCTGGCTCTGGCTTAGAGTACGTTGATGAGTCCATTGGGTATGCCAGCCCCTTTGCCGACTATTACTCGGAGACCAAGGCTATTGCCGAAAAGATGGTTCTGGAGCACAATGACATGTACGGGATGCGCACGGCCGCATTGCGGCCTTCGGGGATCTTTGGCCCTGGTGACCGCCAGACCACGCCTGGTGCGCTGCTGGCTCAGCGCAAAAACATTCCCGTGCTGATCCAAGTCGGCAACAACACTGCCATGTTCGACTTTACCTATGTGGGCAACCTGGCCGACGCCCACCTCTTGTGTGCCGATAAGCTGTACGACGAAAACGTGGCTGGCCAAGTATTCTTTATCACTAACGATGAGCCCATTGGTATGTGGTCCTTCATGCGGTTGCTGTGGGCTCAGGTTGGCGATACTCGCGGGCCAAAGCTCGTTATTCCGACATTTGTAGCTACACTGATACTTGGGTTTTTGCGACTCTTGGCGGCCGTGCACTTGATCAAGCATGAGATTCCCTTTGTCTTTGGGATGACCTTTACGCCGCGCTATTTCAACATCACCAAGGCCAAAAAGTATCTTGGATACGCGCCGCGCATCCCATATGCCGAGGGCGTTCCTATCGCTGTCGACGCCTGCCTGGAGCGCTGGGCAAAGGAAGAGCAAGAGTCTGCCGCTGCTTCCTCTCAGTCAAAAAATTAGTCAATCCCTCTATTGCTATCGCCAAAAAATTTCCCCTAGGTCTCGTGTAGGCCTAATTGCAGGATGCACACACCACATATCAATTTCCGCTGCGATCTGCCCTCACAGGCTCCTCAACAAAAACGACTTCATCACCTCAGGTGGGCCTACTTTGTGTCCGAAAAATTGTCCACTCATGCCCAATCGCGCCGTGTTTTGTGCAACATTGCGCTTCCGAAATCAGTGCACACCCCAGACCTGTACCCAATTCGTACACTCCGTCCCTAGAAGAGTGCCTCGATTTTTTTTCGTAGTACCTCACAGAGATCGGCCATAGGAGGAACTACCTTGCACAATGTGCAAAGAGCGATAGCATTGCACTGGAAGAAAGCTCGACAACGGCATTTTCCTCGCTGGCTTTGTCTTTTTTCGCAAACTATTTTCCAACTCTGACATTACTTATTTCTACTACGTTTTCTGTATACTTATTATTCTCTTACAAGCAGCTACTTAGACATGGGCTACTTGCCTTATTTTGCGGCCAGGACGCAGATTATTATCCTGGGCTTTGTGTGCTTTGGATGCCCAGGCATGTTTAACGCCTTGAACGGCACCGGCGGCGGAGGCCAAGTCGATCGCACAGCAGGAAACAACGCCAACACAGCGCTCTACGTGTGCTTTATCTTCTCTGGGCTATTCGGCGGCGCCATCGTCAACAAGTGCGGTGTGCGGTTCACAATGTTTACTGGCGGCATCATGTTTGCGCTCTACTCGGCTTCATATATCTACATTAACCATACGGGCAAGTCGTGGTTTACGATCTGGGCTGGTGCAATGCTTGGGCTGGGAGCCGGCGTGTTCTGGACCGCTCAGGGCATGATTATGATGTCGTATCCGCTGGAGAGCGAAAAGGGCAAGTTCATCACCATATTTTGGATTATCTTCAACTTGGGCGGCGTGCTTGGCGGTGTCGTGCTTTTGCTCACAAACTACAACCATGAGGGCCCACTGTCGGATGCTGCCTACGCTGCGTTCCTGGCCATTGAGGTCTGCGGTGCGTTCTGCGCTCTGGTCCTAGCGCCACCATCAAAGGTCAAGCGCAGCGACGGATCCAGCATTGAGATCAAAAAGGTCGAGAACATTTTGGACGACGCCTTGGCTATCCTCCGGCTGTTTGCTGACCCGTGGATGCTGCTTCTGATTCCCATGATGTTCAGCTCTAACTTTTACTACTCGTACCAGTTTGGACCCTACAACGGATCGCTGTTTACCACCCGCACCAAGGGCTTCAACAACATCTGGTACTGGGGCGCGCAGATGGCCACCTCGTTTGCATTGACTAGGCTTTTGGACTACCAGTCGCTGTCACGCAAGCTTCGCGCCCTGATTGGCGTTGCCATCACCTTTTGCGCTGTCAACGCTGTGTGGGCCGGCACACTCGAGGTACAGTCACGGTACACGCACGGTGCGTCAGCGACAGGTCCTACCGACTACCCAGGCGGCGCCATCGACTTTAAGGATACGGCGCGCGCGGCTGGCCCGTGCATCCTCTATGCGTGCATGGGCATCCAAGACGCGCTGTGGAATAACATGGCGTACTGGCTGCTGGGCACTATCACCAACGACGCAAGCAAGCTTGCTCGCTACGCTGGGTTCTACAAGGCTATTCAATCGCTGGGTGCAGCTGTGTCATGGCAGCTGGACGCCAAGAACGTTGCGTTCAAGATACAATTGATTGTCAATTGGGTTTTGCTCGACGTTGCAGCTATTCTGATGTTTTACCTGTCGTTCCGTGTAAAGAACTCTGCTCAAGAGGAAAAGGAACTTGTTGAAGACGTCAAGGGCAATCCCGATTCCAAAGCCTCTACCGTATAATGCCACTTATGTATTCATTACTGTCGCTGTGTTGGAGCCTTGAGACAACAAGGCCAACTCGATGCCTTTGTCGTTTCAATAAAAAAAATATTCTACACTTTTTAAGCGAAGTTAGGCCTGCCACAATAGCTGGGTCTGGGACATATGCACTCCTGGGTTATTTCCAACCCTCGGGCAGCAGACCAGAAGTCCCTTGGGCGCCCAAGGTGGAGGATGTGGATGCACAACCCTGATTTGGATATTGCGACAGTTTCCGGTTTTGCCCGCTGGTTGACGGCACTTGGCTTCTTTTTGCTTTGAAATGTGTTTCAAGCAGAAATGAGACTGCAGGGGGGCACTGCTTTGAATAACTTTTTCCTACTTTTTGAAAATCTCCCAACTGCTGTGTAAAATGCTGCTGGTGGCCACCAATTTTTCATCTTTCTTCTCTTCACACCGGATTATTCCTTGTTTCTTTTTTGACAACTTGCCTATTCTCTTTTACTTAGCCATTTTGCTCCACCATGTCTAAAACCATTAGCTACTTTGGCATTTATATGGACAAAAATAATGTCATAGCCACAAAAGAATACCATGACAACTGTTAGCTGGCGAGTACTAACAGGTTATGTTGGCTGTTGAGCCAACAGCTACTTAATTCAGAGATTACCCGACGGTGATCTCCCCTTTTTCCCTTTCTTGTTTTTCGGACTGACTTTTATCTGTTTCTTCTTCGGAGCGGTTTTAGGGACCTTTTTCGAATATATTTTTTATCTGCGTTTATTAACACTAAGCCGAGTTAGTGTTTGTGTTTTTCTATTTGTGTTGTTTCCTTCCAACAACAACACTGGAGGCTTTAATTGCAAAGCAGCTAGTAACAAAATTATTGAAGACAATGATATATTTTCTGATGTTGAGACTATCTATTTTGTTACCCACTTTCAAATAGTAGATATGTTTGAGCAAACAAACCTAGCTATTGAGAGCGCGGCAAATAATTGTGTGATTATCGTTTTTTGTGAGGAGAAAAAATTTAAATACATAGAGAAAATGCTGCAATATAATACGGTAAAGTGCTATGATTACTTTGGGAGGTTAGTAGCAAGATGTCAAGAGTTTGGTGGGGCAACTACTAGCGATGATGCAAGTTATATCTTAGAGGCCATACAGGATGAGCAAATGGGTAGCTAACTGCGCTTGGTTCAATATTCCTTTGCGGCTTGACAGCCTCTTGATTCGAATATTGCTGGACATAGAATATAGTTTTTGGCCCGTGTTGTTAGTTTTCTAAAAAAAACTCCAAAAATAAAACCTAAGAGACCTCGTTCCTTGTTGTTGCCGTGCAAGGCTGCTCTTTGTACCCAACGATGCCCAAGTTCCAAAAGGATGCTCCACTTGCTATGCTGCTCTGATTCCTTGATTGATTAGCGTTGTTAGCACGTTTGCTGCTAACACGTGTGGCACAGCCAAATTGTAGTAAAGAATGTACTATGACTTGTTGGTTTTCTTATTAGATAAATGTGGCAACGCCACTCCATTTATACTAAACATTTACTACCAATAGATGCCTTTTCCCTGAGTTGTCGACTTCCCCTGTATTACCGTCAACACTCGTCTTTTCGCCCATGTTTTCGATGTGTGAGCGGCGGCACTTAATTCAAGCTTCACCCATAATATCTCGTGATTTCATTATCCCAAACAGTGCTGGTGAACTGTTCTTTTCTCTTATAGTAATTTTAAACACTACCTTTTGGTAATAATCTAATAGAGCTAATGTTTAGTAAAGCCTTGGGTCAGTGCAGCCTTTACATTAAATCTATTCTTGTCAATGACTAAAATGGAAAAAGGGAAGCGCACAGTCTGCCACCTTCAAAGGCAATCACCTGATTTCCAATGTCAAAGCTGCATGTACAAAGGTGGGTGCACACTTTGCGACTAAGAGCTGCTGCACGTTGCTAGATTCTAGAAGAGAAAATGAGAGACACAGTGTCGCAGCTTGCTGCCTTTTTAGTGGACGAGCTCTCGATCTCCAGTCTTGATAAAAATATAAGGGTTCAAAGGCCCTTAGGTGCTAAGAACTGCTGCTCATTGTTGGATTTCCAAAAAGAGAAAAAAGGGTGAAAAGGAATCCACAGATTTAACCTTGCCTAGCCATCCACATAGCTAGGCAAAGATACCGCCTTATATACAAAACCCCCCAAGACTCCGCTCCCTTTCACCGTTTTCTGAACAACCACTCATTTTCTCTACCAAACATATTAGCACACAGATACTGAAGCAACTGGCACTTACGAAACTATGAACTACTTTATTGTTACCTGTGATAAAAATGGCAAGCTTGGGATTTATGACATTGTAGCAACTGAGGGTGATGGAGAGTTTTCTGATTCTGAAGCCGTTACGAAGAAAGCTAAGCTTGACAGAAGTGGTACCTATGATATCTTAATCATCGAAGAGACTGGCCTAAGGCCCATTGGCAAGTCTAGCTATTCAAATGGAGGCGAGTCATCAGAAGGTGTCTACATGATTACTGGATCTACCAATCATTTGGAAATGGTTGAGGGAATTGCTAAGAAAGAAGGATACGCAAATTTCTACGCGCGTGTTGTGGCTTGCGGAGAGGATTGCTACTGAGCACGTAGCTAGTAGGAAATTGCCATACCTTGTTCTAAAGCCGACACCCGGGCTTTAGACGCAAGTTTGTTGATAGCTAGGCCAGTCAGTCAGTCAATAGTTTCCATTCAAGTAGAAGGCATTTTCCAATTTTACTTTCCACTCTTCACATAAACTCTTTTTAAAGCATAATTTTCAAAGTTGGCAATGAAAAAAACATTTAGTACACTAGATATTGGCAAAAACATTTGTGAGCCACAGGAAGCCTGAGACCTCGACCGCCATGACAAAGATACCGAGGACATAGCCGTAAAACAAGATCTGAGCCGCCTCAGTCTCGAACTTGCCCGTAGCCTGCGACACCGTAATCAGGTTGATAGCTGGTGGCGTGCTAGACAGAATCAAAAGCGTCAGGATGTACACCGGATCATCCGCCATGATAGGCAGCAAGCGCGGGAAGAAAATACGCAACGTAGAGATCAGGATGATAGCCAGTGTAGGTACAAACACAAAGCGACCCACCAGGACCAAGATAATCCCGCGACGCTGCTCCTCCTGCGAGATAGTCTGATCGCGGCCATTATCAAAGCCACCGATCGGCAGTCGCACGTGACCTGGGGAGCTGCCATTATTCGTCGCAGACCGAAGCACAATCGAGGGGATAGGCGGGCCCGAAGCATTGCCATGAGTCGGGGAGCGCATGGCAGCCGAGTCCAACAAAGTAGTCGATGGCGTGCGGGTAGCTCCAGGAGTATCCTGCCCTGCCAACGACTGACTATCCGAGCGAAGCAAGTCGAACTGGCGCTCCAGATCATTGGCCTTTGTGTCGATAAGCGTGGTGTCGCGCGCCATCATGCCCAGCTGCCCGCCTAGCGAGATCAGGATGAGCGGTACGCAGGCATCGCCGCACATGTCGATTGCCGACCACAGGGTGTATAGCACCGTGTTTGGATCCATGAAAGCCACATGCAACGGCTCAATCATGATCACGATAAAGGCGGCAGCGATCGCATATACCGGTGGCGTAATACACCGCTGCACCGACTCCCAAACGGTTTGCGAGGTCAGCGAAACACGATCGCACAGTCGTGCCAGCCAAGAGTGTTCTGGCGATAGACGCTGAGCAGGGGAACCCAAGAACAGAGGCGCCAGTTCACTGTCGCTGCTACCAGCATCGTCTTCGTCTTCATCCTCAACCACGCCAACAATAGTTTGCCCAGGGTTGGCCCTAGGAATAGGAATGCGCGGGGTGGCATTGACAGAGTTGAATGCAGACCTACTGGGAGGCTCCATGCCACCCATTAGTGCCACGCCAAAGCTCCAGCGCAGAATATTGTTAAGCGTAGCGAAAATCATCGCGTACGAGACGCCGCGAGCAGCCACCTTGAGCGGCGTATCATTGGCATCTTTGAGCAAGAACTGCGAGCCCGAGCTCAAAGCAATGCTCTTGATCAGCGACACAGGCAACGTATTGGTGTTGGAAAAGAACGTCGCAACGTCGCACAATCGGGCGTAGTCGCCGCCTATCTTGAGCAAGCGCCCACCCATGCGACTCCAAAGCAAGGAAAATCCGCCATAAATGAAATAGAACACCGGCTCGTTCCATAGCTCCTTTAGTAGGGCGGGGTCGAGGGTCTCGGTCATTTTGGAAAACAACAGCGCGGGCGTCAATAGATTGACGCTAATCACAGACAAGCTCTACACTTTATAGTTCATTCCAGCAACACACGTGCACAATGTAGTGGCTCAGTTAGCGCAGGCCAAGAAATTGCATTGCTTCTTTTTTCTTGCTTCTGATAGCGGTGTAGTGGTGTTAGCCAAGCTATAGCGCTCGTGCGTCCCCGCGCGTCACTTGATCGCCCTCTTTTCCACAGCAAGGTAGGTGCGGAGGGAAAGAGTGCGGGGGAGGGGGAGCACCCATCTTTGGTCACTGTACTCCTAGCCACGGGAGCAGTAGGCAATGGCCATATACTGCGTGCTAGTAGGTGCACAGGTGCCAAGCATCCGGCTGACACACCCCGACCGACATAGATCGCCCCTAGCAAAGTGACTGTGCTTCTTACCTTCAAAGTCGACTTATTTAGCGTCCCATTGCGCGCAAAAATATAGCCACACAATCCAATGAGGAAGACCTCCAGTAGTGACTTGATCGCCGTGTAGGCAAAACCCAGCACACTCGCCTCAGCTGCAGCAGTCATCAGCGAGGATATGAAAGTGTGTGTATGCACAAAGTGTCAAAAAAGAGAAAATAAGGTTTACAAGCAAGAAGTATTCAAGTAGGTGTGTGAAATGCAGGGAAGCGCGTCTAAAAGAAGTGCGGCCACCAGCAAAATAAAAATGTACAGTAGAGAAAGGAAAAAAGAGAGAGAAAGTGGCTTTAAGAAAAAGGAAGGAGATGTCACAAAGTCCAAAGCACAAGCTCTGTTAGAACGGAGGCATGGAACATTAGGCGCCAAGGGCTCGCTTGTGATCGAACCGAGCTGATCAGTGACGCGAGCCCCTTCGCTTACACTTTCAATTTCACGAATTGTCTGGCTCTTTTTTTCGCTTTTCCAATCGCGCATTTCTTTTACTTTATCTCTATTTGCCCGCAGCCCTGTAGTAGTAGTATTCCGCAGACCATAAAATGAACGCACCAGAGCGCTACGAAATGTTTACGCTCCCCGAGGGAGTGAGGAAAATCAGCATTCTAAAGGACCCAAAGATGGCCAACTGCCTGCAATTCAATATCCAGCGGGAAGACCACACAATCGCCAACATCCTACGCTACCAGCTCCTCAAGAACCCGCTAGTTCTGTTTGCCGCCTACCGGTCACCCCACCCGCTCGAGTACTACGTAGAGCTTAAAGTACAAACCACCGCCAAAACTACGCCTATCGACGCCGTGCGAGAGGCCATCCAGGCACTTATGGTTGAATACGGCAATATCCGCAGCGCCTTTGACGCTGAGATTTACCGCTTAGATGCACCAACAGGCGAAGATACAAGGAGAACGGCGCGCACGGGATATGGCGGATTTGGATCCATGGATGCACAATCCAATGACTTTGGCTCATCTGGAGACATGGGTGGCCGGGGAGGTCGGGCCGACGATGTTGATATGGACTTTTAGGCACTTCTTTGGTTCCAGTGGCATGGAGTGCGTTGTGCTTATTAGGCTAAACAAGTATTTTAAAAGAAAAGTTTGTCTATACTCAGCACTGGGCCTCACCATCCTTGACATTGTCGTCATCATCGTCGGGCTCAAACAGCGGCTCTACGATCAGAGTAGCGGCCGGCCACATGCCACTTGCCACGAGAGCGTCCTTGAGGATCGCCTGGCGGTCAGCAAAGACCACTCGCGGGAACTGGGACACGAGAACAAAGTCGTACTCATGCGTGTAGCCCTCAGGAGGCGAAACCGCGTGTAGGTCACTGCCATACGGTGTCTCTCCATGAGACTCCCACTCACTAGCCACGTCACGCGTCTCGACAAAGTCAAACAGCCGCTGCATTTTGACGCCTGCCGGGAAGGCCCGAACGACACGGCGGCCATTCTCCAGGCGCAAGTTGAGCTTGCACACGCTAGAGCCGTCAGCAGTGGCCTCCCGCTCCTCCTCCAGCCAAAGCCGAGCAAACGTAGCCCACTGCCACTGCTTCCGCAGCTCACTTGCACGCTGCTCCTCTCGCAGACGGTCCTCTTCTCTTTGGCGCTCAATACGCTGTGCTTCCTTCCGCACCCGAGCCTCAGCCTCGCGCTTGCGGTCTCTGGCCAGCGAGGCCTCGTATGCCGCATTCTGCTGCTCTCGAAGCTGCCGCTCGGCCTCACGCGCCCCTTGCTCCCGCCGGACCATCAAGAGCTCGGCCTCATGCTGCGCAATCGAATCGCGGACAAGGTTGCACAAAAAGCGAGCCAGACTGTCGTATTCGCTAACAGGCGTTTCAGATAGCATGGTGCTTGGTTTAGGAAGCCCGTCAATGCGAGCAACAACCTGTAGCTGAGGCTGCTCTCCAGCTGCGGTGCCTAGACGGCTCTGCGACTTTAGCGCCGCCAGAGCAATAAAGGGGAATGCTGCTACTTCTAGCGTGGAAGCTACCTGGAAAGCCTCGCTGCGTGCTACGTTACCCGCCCAGACAATAAACTGCGGCTGGCTCAGATACGCAACCACATCAGGGTGAGTCAGCACCCGACCCATGGTCTCGGCATCGTCGTGCTCTGTGCTCCACAAGACAAGCAGCAAGTGCCTAGCTTCTCTGTGCGCAGCCTCTAGTGCCCGCGTGTAAGTCCCTGCAAAGAACGGCGGGTGGCTTGCGCCAAACATCTCTTCAAAGAAGATCCTAAAGTCTCGCGCGTCGCCCGCAGCAGCTGGACCCCTCGATCCGGCCGACTGCTGTGCTAAAGGCGAGGCTCGCTCGCTAGCATCATCTCGAGGAACACCATCGTTGGCTATACGTCGCAAGCCCAGCAGCGACAGCAGCAGCTGGACAATACCCATCGAGATCCGCCAAGGCAACACAAGAGGCCAAGTCACCAAAGGCACCCAGCTAAACGCTGGTGCCCTAACCACTAGCCCACTAGCCGTGCTGATTTGCTGGCTGTTGCTCAACCGGGGCTCGGAGTCGTCTTCGCTATCAATAGTGTCAGATAGAACTCGGGGACCTCGACGCCGTAGTTGACTTTCGGCTGGCTGACTAGCACCAGCACTTTGGTGCACATAATCCTCATTGTCAAGCGTGGGCTCGAGCGGGCTTTGTGTAGGAGAGCTTGGCTCGTAAAACTCATGAAGCGCTGACTGCAAATTCCACTGCGTGGCCTTCAACACGCTAATTGCCAAGCCAAGGTCCTCGCTGCCTGTCACCTCGCAGAACTCGTTTAGCTGCTTACGCTCGTCGTCTGTGAGGCGGTCTAGAGTGCTGTCGTCTCCAACTTCGGACATGGTGAAAGAAGAGAGATGCAATAATACAGTCAAGGAGATTAAGCAAGATGCACAAAAGGAAAGAAAAAGAGTGTATTAACCAAAGAGCGGAATTCAACGACAACCGAAAGAGCCTGGCTTTCCCGCAGCACCACGACTCGGCTCGTGAGATGCAACTAGGCTAAGTGTATTTACGTATTTTTACATGCTAACCCACTCGGGATGAGACTGATAATATGGCAGCGTCCAACTATTGGACCTTGGCGGCTTTACTTGGAAGCAACAGTAAGCGGCATGTCCTCCAGTTTGACAAAAGGGGCTCTTCTTGGATTTTTTGCTTCCTTTGGCTTTGTTCAAAGCCGCGCTTTGCATATAAAAATCGTTGAGCAACCGTAAGAGAACTCGGATGTTTTCTCTTCAGCAAACTAGTACCATTTTTGGGGTTTAAAGTATACACATAGAAATAGAGCACTGCATTGTAGAGCAGGCAAGCTCGCAAGAGTACTATAAGTCCACTAGCTTTTACATTTTGTCCTAGTCAATAATTACATATGTTTGTTTATTCAAATGCTTTTGCAACTTTGAAAGCGTATCTATTCAGAAGCAAGCGACTCCTTCAAGCGGTTGTCTGCATTGAAGGTACGCACTTCAATCATGTTTTCCAGCGAGTACTTTTTCGAGTCTGACCAATATGGCGGAGAATAGCTCCAGTCAGCGGCCAGCACCGATGATTTGTTGTAAAACGCAAGCGATGGGTGGCCCGAAGACTGCAAAATGTCCTCCTCGACTGCACAACCTGGAGCCGCCACAGCTCCAGGCTCTTTCGAGCTATTTGGTTTCAGCCCAGAAGTTTGCTCAACATGTGCTTGGTACTCATCAGTAGAGAGATATGGTGGCGAGGCCAATGGTTTGCCGCCAAGAATGCACTTCCAATGCGCTCGAGCCCAGTCTGTTTGGCGCAACTGACTAGAGGCACCGTGTGCCGACAAATAGAGGTTGCCCAGGTGGAAGCGAGCCACAACGCCCAAATAGTGGTCGCGCTCAATCAGCGGCACCAAGCGCAAGAGGCGCAAGAACGAATCTGTTGCTAGCAGAGCCAGCTCTGGCAATGAGGGTACGCTCTCAAGTGCAAACCTGTGCTGTGCGGTGGTAGTGGCGGTAGATGATAGCGTGGAAATAAACGTCGGATACGCGAGTTCACGCAAAACACAGCCCTTTGTCAGCAATAGAACAGCCAGATCGTCGTAGTAAAACTCATGCCGGTACTCTTGCTTGTCGCCCAGCCGACCAATCTCTGCGTCAATCTCGTCGCGCAATGTCAGCAAGCGAGTGTGTGGCATCTTGCTGTAGAGGTTCCACACATGCAAGAGCTCCAAGCCGGGTCGCAATAGGAAGCCACCCTGTTGGCGGAACTTGTTAGCCTTGCGGATGACAAACTTTTCAATTGGGATAGATTTGCCAGCGAGTTTGCGTTTCAGCGTCGGCACCATTTCCATGAGCGTACTCACAATTCCCGGTAGTCGACCTTCCTCTTTACTAGCCGATGTTAGATCCGTGACAGCAGTTCCATCGTCGCATAGCGTCAAGTAGTGCTCCCAGATACAAGCAGCCAGTGCGTATATGTAGACGCCCTTGCTCCAGTTATTCTCCTTGCGCAAGGTATTGAACCCCTTGGCAGCCTCCATCCAGCGACCCAGAGACATGAGACACAAGGAGCGCTCCCAGTAGCCCAGATACTGAAGCTGGCGCCACTCATTGGCGCTCGGCACAGCGCTGGCCGCAGCAACACCATCGGCCTTTTGCTGGGCCGATGCTGCATCGTCAAATGGCGCGCTATCAGGATCCAAGGCGCTGAGCTCGTCAATCAGCAGCGTCTCGGCCATACTGTCAGGAGTCGATTCGATACGCACCTCTTTGCCAAGATGCATGTCCTTGACAGCGCCCTTTCCTTGGTGAACGAGCTCGCTGAAGCGACCGATGGCATCGTCCAGGCGCATGCAAGACATGAGCAGACGGCCATCAAAATACATGAATATGAGACCGCGCGGATGGTTCTCAGTGGCGCGTCTAAGCACGGCGTCGACCAAGGGCAGGTTCGGATACCCCAAGAACAAGTCGTTGCAGAGGAATACGTGGTAGACTTGCAGTACAATGGAGCAGAATTCAGAGCGAAGGCCCATGCCACACGGGTGGATCCGCGCCTTGTCGCCATTCCCAAGCTTTGCGCGACCAGTCCCATTGGAGCCATTGGAAAGGGTGGGCGGCGGGTTCATTAGATGAGAGATGGAGGCGTCGGCGCGCCAGCCAGCCGCAAGAGCCAGAAGCTCGAGGCCTAGCTTGCGGTCAGTCGTGAAGCCGACGAGCTCTATGAAGCGCAGCAATTTGGCAGGCAACATGCTCAGTATGAGATTGAAGGTGCCCATGCCGAGATATGTGCCGCTGACAAAGTGATCGTCGACGGTACCGCCTTCAGCATAGACGTCCTGGATGTAAGCGTAGCAGCCACGGTAGATGGCATAGGCCGATCGTACATGCCAGCCCTCCTTCAACACGGCCATGATTCCATCACCGCTGGCCACGTTGAGGACAGCACGTATCAGGTGCGCTTCGGCATGGACCAGTTCGGCGTGACGCTGCGTCGGCGACATGGTCTTGAGCAAATGCCAGTCGGGCTTACTAATGCCCACTGCCTGCGTGCCAGCGCGCACAATGCCAATCAGCGAGTCAGCCATGCCCGTTAGCCCCGACGCCCATGACCGATATGACGGCTTATCCAGCTTCTCCTCAGCACCACTATCAGACTGGCACGCCATGCCCTCTTCAGATCCGTTGTCGGCCACCTGCAAGTCGCCAAACTTTGCGTCCAGAATATCGGGGTCAAGCTCTTGTTTGTCATCAGGAAAAGTAGCGGCATCCATGCTTGTATATGACCCGGGGGGCGTCGAGGCAATGCCAGTCTCGGCGACAGGCTTGTGCTTTCCCTTCTTTGTGCGCAGCGATAGCCGCGGCGAATCCAAGTGCAGCCAGCTGCGGTGGTGGCTGCCACTCTTGTGCGACGTAGCGCTGCTTTCATTGGACGCTTCCTTCTCAGACGAGCGAAGCGGAAAGCTGCTGACGTGGTGGCTTTGAAGGTGAGGCGGTCGGGCACTGCCATTATCCTGGCTCACTTGAGGCGAACAGGACCGAGACGCTGGTCCCGACAACAATGCGCTGACGCCACGGGGCTTGCGGTAGTACGCCGTCAAGTTTATCGTGCTCTCAGCAGCCTTTTGCGCACTGCTCACAGCCTCTTGAGTAAACGTCATCATTGCTCGCAAGTACTGGATTGCCGCGTATCCCTCAGAGGCGTACAGGAGACTGTGCCGCTTCTTGTTCAAGAGTATTTCGACCTGCTCAAAGTCCGAGTCCATGAACAGCCACATAGCCCGCATTGCCAGATCCACGCCGGTCTGCAGCGAGTCGTCTGGGTCGACGCCCGCAATCACACTGGCCCTGAGCCTGCTTGAGCTGGTGGTGGCAGCCGACGACGGGGCAGGCGATGGCGAGTGGAAGAATATGGGGCTAGACACGGCCGACATGGATGTAGCCGTCGATGCTCGTGAGCCAGCTGCCTTGGTGGCTGACTTTAACCCTTCGCTTGCTTCAAAAAACTGGTCGCTGTCATCCTCATCATCGTTTGACTCACTCTCAGAAGGCCCGTTGCTGCGAGGCAGGGACATTGCTGAGTCGCTAGCCCGAGGAGCGCCTTTGTGGCCGAGAGGCAGCGGAGTTGGCTGGTCGTCTCGAGTAGAAAACTTCATAGGGGGAAAAGGATAAATTCAAAAAGGAAAAAAAAATAATTAAAGCGAGAAAAGAAAGATGCGCGTTGCATGCATTAGGATGAACACTAGCCGCCACACAAAAGGGTCTGGACCTCCCCCTTTTCCCCAAAAAAGCGCCCTTGGTAAGCAGAAACCAGTGAAGCATCACCACTTTCCCTACACCGGAGTGTACGTCGTGGGATTCAAATGGTTACAGGCATAACAGGTGCGCAGCTCCATGTTGGCCTTGTACTCTTCAATGATCGGTACCAAGTCTTGGTTCAGATCATTACACACAAACCACTTTTCATACACAATCGCCTTGCACTTCTCGCAGTACCAGCGCATGGCCTCCTGCTGCCCGTGCCTTTTGCGCTCCACCACCAGACCCACCGTGTCAGCGAACCTATTCGGGCTGTGCGGTGTCAATGCGGGCAATAGCAGCATCCCGCCCTCCTCAATGTACTCGTCAGTGATCTCGTGCGTCTCGGGGTCGGCCATACGCAAGAGCATGCGGCCCTTTACCTGGTAGAACCACTCTTCGGTTGGGTTTATGTGAAAGTCTGTGCGGGAGTTGGGTCCGCCCACTACCATTATCTGGTAGTCATCGCCCTCTTGGAACACGCAGTTGCACACGGGCGGCTTGAGCCGGTGCTGGTTCTCCTGGAGCCACTTTGTAAAGTTCAGAGACTTTGGAAGCATATGACCTGAAAAGTAAGAAAATAGGAGGGCAATTTGGAAGTAATTGGAGGCAAGGGAGCGCGAACTCCTTGCTGAAAGGTCTTGGCTGCTGACAAAAGCCAAACCTGAGCTATGATTGTTTTCCTTGTTTCAGAAGACACCGAGATCACCCCGGAGCAATCGATAGAATGTTTTTGGCGTGCCATGCGACACAAAGCAGTAGCATAGCCGGAGGAGTGTGTGCCACGGAAAATTCTTGGCGTTTCCCTTTGCACACATAAAAGGCTGACGTACCCTTATGTCTCAAGCAACGTCTGCTATATCCTTCTCACAAAACACACCTCTCTTACACTTGGCTTCTACACTGCCTTTGCTAATGTCTTTATCGATAATGTCCAAGAACAACTCATCCTCCCTAGCCGATACTAAGCAGCTCCAGCCACCATGGCTCTTGCACTCCGCCGTCGGAAGCTTGGGCGTTCTGTCGCTGTCCAAGCTGTGGCCCTGGGGCGCTGTCGACCCAAGAACGCAAAACACCCAAGAGCAAGCGCTGCTAGCACTGGGCGACATTACAGTAGCAGGATCATCGGTCTTGCCAAGTACCGAGGCCAGCGCCCACTCCTTGCCAGTACTCGGCGAGATCATGGATGTCGACATTGACTCGCACGGCAACTACATCCACACCCTGGCGATACGGAATGGCGGCAAGCTCGTCGATGTCGAAACGCAGTCACCGCGGCGCAACCTGGTTATGACACATGGATACTTTACTGGCGTGGGCTTTTTCTACCGCAACTACCGAGATCTGAGCCAAGTCGATGGCTGGGACGTATACGCCATTGACTGGCTTGGCATGGGACGCAGCTCGCGCCCCACATACAAAAGCCTCCGCAACGAGGGCGACGACAAGCGCGTATCTCACGCCGAAGAGTTTTTTGTAGAGTCGCTGGAAGAATGGCGCAAGCGCATGGGCATCGAGAAGATGACGCTGTGTGGTCACAGTTTTGGCGGATACATGAACGCTGTCTATGCGTTGAAATACCCACAGCATGTCGAGAAACTGGTGCTTGTCTCGCCCATTGGCTTACCCGAAGCGCCGCCCGACTTGGAAGAAAGGATGAGACATGGGTATGCGCCCAACACCGATAAGGCCAAGGATGGTGGACCGCCAGCAGCAGACCCTGACAAGCCCAGTATGCAGCGGGTGCTGCTGTTTCGTACAGCAATGAACCTGTGGGATCGCAACTACACGCCGCAGTGGATTGTTCGCTCGGCCGGCCCGCTCAGCAGACGTCTGATCGACTGGTATATAGGGCGGTTCTCGCTGCTGACCGAGGAGCAGCGCCGTGGCATGGCGGCATACTCGCACCAGATCGCCATGCTCCCAGAGAGCTCAGCATCGGCGCTGGGCGACATTCTACGCCCTGGCGCATTTGCACGCCGCCCGCTGGTTGGCCGACTCGGCGCCATCTCGGTACCAACTACCTTTATATATGGATCTCATGACTGGGTCGACTATACTGGCGGCCTGGAGGTCATCAAGCGGATTGCTGGCCGCGTTGCAACGCACTTGTATCGCGTCCCTAACGCCGGCCACAACTTGCATATTGACAACCCGAAAGACTTTAATCGCTTCTTGGTCAGCGAGATGAAGAGATGATGACGAAGTCGTTTTATTGGGTCCCTTTATGGGCACAAGCTGGCGGCCCTTGACTAGAAGATCATCTACCTAGCCTTAACATGCCCTATATAAATATAGGGTGTTGCCTGGACCATATGCGTGAGGCATTTGCCTCCAAAACCTTGGGGATTATTTTGTGTTCGCGGACCGCCGCGTCCCCTGCCAACCAATTGGGCTCCCCACAAAACGACTGCAGTCACTAGCCTACCAAACCAAACGTTTTCGCGAACTCGAACAAAAACATTTACTCTGGTAAAATAAGATTTACTTTTGGGAGGGTAGGGAGTGCCCACTGTTTTTTTGATACATATACGTGCACTTTTTTATACGTCTTGGCAAAAAGCGAAATCACGAAGAGACCGATTGATCATCATTGTCAGATGATTGCGTGGCCTTGAAAGGGGGGCTTTCTTCTCTTGCCTACGAAATTCGCACTTTTGTTTCTCGCAGTTCTTGTCTCTAATTTAATTCATTACTTTTTTTTAAAACTTCTTGCCTTGTTTTGAGGAAATGGTTGTTGGCAAGCTAGTTCATATCGGCGTCGACTTGGTTCTCTTGTCGACCGCGCTGGCTGGTATCCGGCGGTCTACGGGGCTGAAGCTTAAGCCCGATAGCTTGGTTGAGAGCAAGGACATGCAGGGATATATCGAGCGGTACTTGAGCCTAGGCGAGATGGCGATGGACTTTGCTGTTTCGAGGATGGGGTCTAGTTCGACGTATTTTACTCGTGACCGCTGAGCGACGCCACTACCATGCCTTGCTCCAATACATTAGGGAGCTCGTATGTGGAACCTATAGCAGCGCACATAGATAAGGAGTGCCTACTAGAAACTTCGCCCTGTACCCTGTGTAGAGGCAAAAAAGGCGCATTGCTGCCTACAACTTATACTGACTCTGTGTTTCATTAAATATATATTTGCTTAACTGGTGTAAAAGGCAAGGCCATTCTCATTCATTGCAAAAAGTCGAAAAATGCTCATCAAAAAAAGAAAGGACATTTGATTCCAGCCAGGCTCGAACTGGCGACCGTCTGCGTGTTAGGCAGACGTGATAACCAACTACACCATAGAACCATTTATCGCTTTTCTACGAGCTAATCGCTCAACTCGCATCGATACTTAGGGCTCAATGTGTATCATTTTATATGACAATGCTGAATTTTTCTATATAGGCAACTTTGCAATGCTTCCTTGCCTCTTGAGGCATACTCTCCGCGGCAGGGTCGCCTGGCAGCGGTTTCTTCAGAGGTCGCGCCGGTGAGACTGGATAAGTGGGAACAAGGCCAAAGACATAATCAAGGAGTGGGAGACGAAGCGCAGACCAAGAGGGTTTCCAAGGCACGCTGGTCTCGGCTGCCAAAGATCCCCCTTGAGACCAAGCACATCTCGCTATTATGGCTCATGGCACACGCAGCGGTTCCGACCGCAGCTCAGCTTTCGCACTATATTCCCGATTTAGAACCCGCCTGCAAGTTCTGCAGCACTGCCATCCAGACCAGCGATGCAAACGACGACCCTGGGACCCTGGAGAGCGAGAATATCGCACACTATTTCTGGGCCTGTCCTCGCATCCGCGACTTTTGGCAGCGGGTTTCGAGATTCCTGCAGGATATTCGGACTGAAACGGCTGGGCCGGTTTTTCAGGTCGACCTGCGCATGGTTGCCACAGGATTTGGAGCCTGGAGCAAAAGACTGCCCAATGTCGACGCTCTCCATGGGCTGGCGGTGTGGGAGATTTATCGCGCTCGCGCAGAATTATCCCTTGAAGGCACTACTCACTCTGGCGAAGCCATGTTTATCCGCTGGAAACTGTCGCTCATGCAACGGATCAATCAAGACTTTATTTACGCTTTTACGCAATTCAAGGCTGCTCACTCGTTCCACAATCGCTGGTTAATGGTGTCAAACCGGTGGTATCACTTCGATCCAGGTGAAAACGAGCTCAGCGGGAAGTTATCTTTCCACTCCTCACCACACACACTGGATAGCAGCCACAACATCGATTCAAACGACATACTCTCTTCCCAGAGCGCAGACACCTCAAGCGCATTTTCAACTCCGACCTCTAATGTCCTGTCTTCACAAATGCCGGATACACCGAGAGACGACTGATTATCCACTTAGATAATTTATTGTTTTCTTTCGTGATATTAAAATATAGCACCTTTGTTGTGCCAAAAAAAAACTTTGCAATGCTAACCCACTGACACATGACGATAAGTAAGAAAGGCAGCGCCAATGCTGACACAAAAGGCGAATAAAAATCAGCAGAGATATTTGCATCGTGTTTTGCACTATATTCTTGCCTATTAACAGCAGTTGAAATAAGCTAAAACTCTTATTGTTTTTCATTCAGGAATATTGCCCATGCGACAAGAATGATGCTACCACTTTTATTCTTAGGTGCTTCAAAGTACCGTTGAACCGTCGGCTGCATGGCAGCACATAAAATACAACAGCGCTTAAAGTTTAGCAGAGACCAAGTGTGCAATAGGGGCAAGGCAAGTAGACAACTAAAAACACTTTGTAGGGCGTCGCTAACGCAGCAAGCCTGGCTGACACCTCATCATGTGATTTCCATTAATCGGCTTTCCCTGCGTGTTTAGAGGAAATTCCAGCAAGCACTCTCTTTCGGCTCCCCTTGCTCAATTTTGTATTCTATTTTCTTTTTAATTTCGATGAGCTACAACACGGGGGCAGCTGGCGAGCAGTTTGTCGACTTTAGCTTTTGCGAGTCTAAGGATATTAGCGAGTTTGTGTCAATCCGAATTGACAAGCTGTGGGGAAACTGTAGGCGTCTGTCAGCCAACACAAGCAAACGCATACTTGACGACCAGCTCAAGCTGCACGGGCTGCTTATTGACGAGAATGAGGACGACGAATCCCAGGAACAGCAGCAGCAACCTATTCTGTTTGTCACCGTACAGCTGTTCAGCTCCGGAATGCCAATGTCTTTGCCTCTGCAGACAAAGTACTCTCAAAAGACGGCGACTCAGCGTCGATGGGACGAGTGGATCAGGTTTCCGACAAGGTACTCTGAGCTAGCCATCGACAGCTACATACGCATCACGCTCTGGGAGATGCGTGGACTGTGGGACGTTGCGCAAATGGGCAAGTGTCGCATAGACCTGTTTGAGCATGACAGCGAGCTGGTCCAGGGGAAATACCACCTACAGCTTTTGCCACTTTCTGCTGACCACGGAAAGCCAGCACAAGGCAAGGATAGTCCGCTAAAGTACGACCGGATATTTGAGACACTGCGCAGATACGACGACGGTGAAGTTGCACACACTGACTGGCTTGATGCCATGGTCATGGAGCGCATTGGCGAAATAGAGACCAAAGAGCGCCAACAGACAGACAAACTGTACATCCACATTGCCTTTCCAAAGTTTGACTTTGCTGTAGTGTTTGGCGAGACCAAGCTCGACGACCCACTAGCCGTCCAGCCATCCAACCCAAAGTACTGCCTGGTGTTTGACCCCGAGACATATCGCGACAACCCTGCTGAGAGCAAGCACCGTCGCTTGCTGCGTGGCTACAGAAGCGGGACGCTAGACCGCGAGTTAAAGCCCAACCCTGCTATCCGAGACCAGCTAAACACGATCCTTCGGTATCCGCCTGGGCAAGAGCTCACTGACAGCGAAAAGAACGTCGTGTGGAAGTTCCGCTTTTACTTGGCGTCTAACAAGCGTGCTCTGACAAAGTTTGTAAAGTGCGTTGACTGGAACGACCCAATCGAGGCCAAGCAGGCAACGGGCATGCTGACCGAGTGGGCCGAGATATCGATAGACGATGCGTTGGAGCTGCTAAGCGCCAACTTTACCAATCACTCGGTTCGGGGCTATGCCGTATCTCAGTTGCGCAAGGCAAAGGACGACGAATTGGTCTTGTACCTTCTGCAGCTTGTACAGGCTATCAAGTTCGAGTATCTGAACGCTGTGATGGCACAGGGCGTCGAGGCTGCCATATCTGCTACGGCAATAGAGGACTGGTCGAGAGCAATGCTTGCACATGAGTCTAGTCTGGCTGGGTTCCTGATTGAGCGGGCGCTGAAAAACAAGACGCTGGGCAACTTTTTTTACTGGTACTTGATGGTCGAGTGCGATGACCGCAAGACGGGCAAGGCGTACGGTAAGGTCGTTTTTCAGTTCATCAACGCCTTGTCAGAGACAGAAGAGGGAGTCAAGGTGCAGACCATGTTCCAGCGTCAAGGTAAACTGGTGTCTGACTTGGCTCGCATCTCCAACCAAGTGCAGACGCTAAAGGAGACTCGCCAGCGCAAGGTCGAGTGGCTCCGATCGCACCTGGCTGACAGTAAGAACGGCCTTGTGTCCTTTGCGCCGCTGGCACTTCCGCTGGACCCAAGTGTCGAGGTAGTTGGCATCCAAGCTGACAAGGCGTCAGTGTTCAAGAGCACTATGATGCCGCTCTTCTTGCACTTTGTCAAGCCGGACGGCGAGCTGTATCCAGTCATCTTCAAGGCTGGTGACGATATGCGCCAGGACCAGCTGGTGGTTCAGATCATTACTCTGATGGACCGCTTGCTGCGCAATGAGAGCCTCGATCTGCGCCTGACGCCATACCATGTGCTAGCCACTCGAGTGGACCAGGGGTTCTCGCAGTTTATCCCGTCGCAGTCGCTTGCTGCCATTTTAGCCGAAAACAACAACAGCATTCTCGCATATCTTCGCAAGACTAGCCCCGACCCCGATGGCCCGTATGGCGTGTCCACCGACGTAATGGAGACATACGTCAAGAGCTGTGCTGGTTACTGTGTCATTACGTATCTGCTAGGTGTCGGTGACCGCCACCTGGACAACCTGTTGCTGACGCCACATGGGCACTTGTTCCACGTAGACTTTGGATACATTCTTGGCCGCGACCCAAAGCCGTTCCCGCCACCAATGAAGCTCTGCAAGGAGATGGTCGAGGCCATGGGCGGCATGGAGTCGCTCATGTACCAGCGGTTCAAGTCGCACTGCTTTGTGGCCTTTAGTATTCTGCGCAAGTCGTCCAACCTCATCCTCAACCTGTTCTCGCTGATGATCCACTCAAACATCCCCGACGTTGCCGTCGCTCCCGATCAAGTAGTAGCCATGGTGCAGGACAAGTTCCGCTTGGATCTTTCAGAAGAAGAAGCTATGCGATACTTCCAAACGTTGATAAGCGACAGTGTCAAGGCCCTGTTCCCCCAAGTCATCGAGACAATTCACAAGTGGGCCCAATACTGGCGCAACTAATAATACTTGCATTTGTTTGCATCAAGTAAACGTAAATAGAAAGTTCATTGAAATACTCTTCATAGTTACATGTGTGCGTGCGGGTCCTCCTCTTGCTTCTCGGGCAGCAGCTTGATCATGTCGTCAATACGCAAGATGTTGATAGCGGCCTCGGTAGCCGACTTGAGCATCTTGATCTTGGACATGGCAGGCTCCAGAACGCCAGCCTTGACGTTGTCACGGAGCTTGCCTTCGTAGAGATCCAGGCCATAGTTCTTGAGCGCGCTGCGGGACGAGTCAGCAGTAGCCTTCTGGGCGGCCGAGTGGTAGGCACGCAGCTTGGCAATGAGCTCAATCGAGTCCTTGGCAGCATTAACCGAGAGCTGCTTAGGGATGGCCAGCAGGGCATTGGCAAACTCGACAATAGCCAGCTGCTCGCGGGAGCCCAGAGTGGTAGCAAATGACTCGAGGTAGACGTCCAACGCGGTCTCAACCGAGCCGCCGCCAGGAACCACAGCGCCCGATTCGAGCACGCGCTTAACAGCGCACAGGCTGTCGTGGAAACTGCGCTCCATCTCATCGAGCATGTAGTCGTTAGCACCGCGCAGAATAACCGTTGACGCACGCTGCTCCTTGGCACCGCGGATGACGACAATATCGTCATCAGACAGCCGCACCTGCTCAACGAGCTCAGCCGAGCCAATCGACGACACGTCAATAGACTCGTCGCCATCGAGGTTAGCCAGCGTAGTGATAAGCGACGCGCCAGTGCCCTTGGCAATACGCCGGGCATCCTCCTTGGGAACGCGCGTAACGGTAATGGCTCCAGCCTCAGCAAACATCTTCACGTAGACATCGTCAATGCCACGCGTGCTGAACACAGCGGTAACACCGGCATCAAGGATCATGCGCGCACGCTCGCTCGAGATATCCATCTCGCGCTTCCTAATGGCCTCCAGCTCATCGGGGTTGTCAATGACGATGTTGACGCCCATCTTCATGCGAGTCTTGGTAATGTCAAAATCAATCACCAAGATCTTTGGGTTCTTCAGCGAGCGCTTCATCGCCGGACTAGTAAAGGGACGGTACAGGGCGTAGCCGGTAAAGTAGCTGCTCTCGCGCGCGCTGGCCCCCTTCGCCTTGAAGATGTTGACGGCATTGACCGGGTACCGGGCCTTGCCGCGGAAGTCGGCGGTCTTGACAGCCGACAGAGAGTCAACCGCCATCTCAGCAAAAAAGGTGCCATAAGTGCCCAAAATCTTGCTCGAGATCGTAGTCATAGCCACGCTAACCAGCGGCTCGCGACCGAGCTTGTCGACCTTTAGTGCCATCTGGTCAGCGATAAACTTGCACGCCTCCTTGCACGCCAGGCGGTACCCCGTAATGACCGTCGCCGGATGGATGTGGTTCTTAATTAGCTCGTTAGCGCGCCTCAGCAGCTCTGCCGCAATAATAACTACTGAGGTCGTGCCGTCACCGACCTCTGTGTCCTGCTGCTGAGCAAGCTTCACAAGGATCTTACCGGCGGGGTGCTCGACCTCTAGCAGCTGCAAGATCGTTGCACCGTCGTTGGAGATGGTCACGTCTCCGACATCGTCTACTAGCATCTTGTCAAGTCCGACTGGCCCCAAAGACGTCTTGATGACATTGGCGATCGAAAGAGCAGCCATCACTATAAACAGAGCAAGGAATCGCACATTGCAAATGACAGTTTAGAAGATACACTTGCATCGTTTTGTCTTCCATACACGCCTACTTATTGGCTGAGCAGCGACTGATTCGCCCTGTTTGACTAGTACCATTTTGTGCACGAACTTCCTGTCCAGACACACGCGAGCCGCCGATAAACAGGGCCGAGTCCTGGTTGTTTGTACTAAAGATTCCCGACATTGAATTATTCTAGCGAGGTTAGGAGTAGATTCAGTGACAAATTAATAGATGAAGAGACTAGGCTGAGAGAAAGAAAGAAATGCCTTTAGAAACGGGTAGAAGCAACAAATGCCAATTGGAAGGCTGTAGGGCATTTCGCTTGCCCAAACTTTTGGTCTGCGTTTCGATCTTGACTCGGCTCACGACTCGCATCCTGTGTCAATTCGCTTAGATGGGCTTGGCTAGCTAGCAGTACCACGAGCAGCAGCAGCATTTTTTCAGCAGAGCAGCAAGTCCGCCCTCTTCCATCCTCCTTTTGGCTGGGGGCTTGTAATCTACTGGGACGCTGTATGAATCGGGCATGGCAGGCGCCACGGGTATGTCGGAGCGAGCAAAAGACATGGCGCTTATAAGGGGAATTATATATGTCGGGTTCGAGAAAAGTATATACAGGCAGCAGCCAGAGGATTCTGTCGAAAGCGCAATTTGTATTCGCTGCTACCGTGGTCCCCGGAGCAGTCTTGAATATCGGATTTGACACTAATGAACACGCCATATATTTACACAAGTAAAAAAAAGTTGCTTAAACCTAGTAAGGCACGCAGCATTGGTGGCCTGATTCAGAAGTGATCGGCAAGGTACGCACGTGTGCACCTTTAACCATACACGGCAGCTTCAGTTTCCTAGAGCACACACAAGACAAAAGAGACAGTTTCCAAATAATTCGCAACATTCAAGGCAGCCTACTAATATCCACGTATCTGTCAATGTACAGTGAGGTCGCCATTCACAGCACGAAGCACACTTGCCTTCCTTTACGCTGCTTTCGCACGAAGCGAGAGACGAAGGCTCTTCCACAGGCCTCACGGTCTCTTGGGCCGGGACGTAGGGCTGAGGAGTAGGCATAAATTAAAAAGCAAAAAGCTCTATTTCTAGCAAATATTAAAAAGAAGCCAAAGTATAAGAGAAAAGGCGTCCAGCACCGAAGTGCACACAAAAAAATGCAGTTTACATTCCTTCATACCAGGCTTAAGGACTGCCTTTGAGACAAAGCCTGGCATAGGTGCTTCTTTGAAGCCATTGGCCCAGAGACTTCAGCGAGAACAGAGGGTAAAAATAGAGGTGTATAGACAGTAGCAAAAAACCCGAATCTATTCGCGCTTAATCGGCGGCAGCTGGAACTCTTCCAGCAGATCGTCCTCTGAATCAATACTGTATTCAAGGACGATCGGGATCTGCGCCTCCTCTGGGTCAGGGAACGGAGCCTGTCCCTCGTCAAAGTTCGCTATCCGCCAGTTACACACCAGCTGTCCAGCACGATTCGGCACCTTCAGTTCTAGCAGCACAGGAGCTCGCTGAGGATCCACCAGAGCCTCAGGGTAAATCAGCACCTCCTCCTCTTGGACATAGAGGCCAGCCGTAGTCGCAGCCCCGAATGGCTTCCACAAAACCTCCACAACCATGCCGCGGCCTCGGTCAGCCATAAAGCGCAAGTACATGTACCGAGTTCTAGCGTGCGGCATGTCGGTGAGGTCAGGAGTCAGCTTAGGCGAGTCCTTCTTGAACCCAAACCAAGCGGCGTAGCTCTGCAGGGTCTGTGGTGAGCCCAGCGGGCTGCTCCACGGCGAGCGCTGGTCAGAGTCCATGGGCGAGACATCACATGTATATGAGTGGTGAGGTTCAGCATATGAGACCTGCACTTGGTGGTGCAGGTTAACGTACGCCTTGCGCGGCAGATCCGGGTAGTTGCACATGGGAATGCTGGGTACGCAGCCACCCGCCATATGCGAGCACCGACAGCTGCCGCCCAAAAAGGACGGCAAACTTTGGGCAGGGATCTGTTTCAACAGCTCTTCCGAGTGGTCCTTGCCGAGGATGTGTATCTTGGAGATAACACGCGGATCCAGCCATCCCCTGATCAGCTTCCACGCTGTAACAAACATATTCGGCGCATTTACCACATACGTCTTATACATGCACTCGGGATAGTACAGCTGGTCCTTGGCCAGCATCTCGCGCAGCATATTCAGCGCAGGAATATGCGACAGCATGCCAATGGATATGCCAGCCAAATCAAAAATCACCACTTGCTGCGATATGTCGTGCCCAGCCAGCTGCGTGCACTCAGGAAAGACGGTGCGACTGAGAAACTCTTGCATCAGATAGTGATACTCAAACAGCTCGCCCATGGAGCATTTTCGAGGAATGTCCTTGATCTGGTATCGCCCAATACGCTCAACATACACGGGATGGCCGTCCTTGTCGCGCTTGTGCCAGCACCCACCGCCAAAATATTTGTTCACTTTGAGCTGGTATTCTTTCACCATGACGCCTGCAGTGAGGTTAGCATCGGCAACAGACGAGTATCCGCGGATCGGGTACGGCACGGGGTACTGGTTGGTGGCCTGTGCAACAGGGAGGTCGTCGATACCAGAGCTCTTTCGCCAGAGATACCACTCTTTAAGCATGGCCGCCGATTTGTCCTACAAAGCAAACAAAAAAGTAGAGCCAGCCATACATAGCAAGCAAGAGGGAAAGGTCGTTAGCACGCAGCAAATACGGTAGCCACAAAATAGCTCGCCCCTTTTGTCTCGCGGTTTGTGGGGTGGAGTGTACTTACGGCATCGAGTTGGCGGGCAACCGCGAACCTCCATATGTCCAAGTCCGAGCAATAGTCGTTCTCTTCGGCTGAGAGCTTGGCTCGCAGGTCGCTAATGGCCTGTGCTCGCTGCTCTGGCGTAGGATTGTCCAAGTCAACTGTATTTCCGACCATGGTCTGATAGTGTTCTAGATCGACAAGCTCCAAGAAGAAAAAAAGCCACTTGTCTGTAGTTTGCCGTGCAAGAAGAATTACGATGCAGCAAAAAAACTGCCAGGTGCTAGTAGCGGGTGGCCTGTACAAAAGCACGTAAAAAGGTAAGAAAAATAAAAGGAAGCGGTAAAAACTTGAGCAAAGGATAGGAGAAAAAGGGAGGCACAGTAAATGGACTAGAAGGCGGACATTGCTAAAAAGAAAGGTGTTCTAGAATACTTTCTTTTCTTAGCATGACTTGCCTTGTGGTTGGCCTAGGGGGCATAGCCACCAAGCACGTGTGGTCACGCACTGGAGAGGGCCATTCTCAGTTCGGCAACCAGGCAGCTCTCCAGGGCCACCAGTTCGTCAGCCTGCACCATTGACAGGGCCAGCGATGGTCCCGCCACCACAGCCGATGCGGTCAGCCTGCTAGTACTCACGTTATTGAGCGACACAAATATCGGACGTTTGAACCGAGACGACAGCCGCCGACCAATATCCACCGTAGGGTCATCGGCAGCCCCAGAGCCCATCAACTGCGATGAGCTGGCTCGCGTGTAGAGGCCGCTGCTGGGCGGCATGGATAGCACAAGGTTGGTCATGGCCGATGTTCGAGCACGCCGTCCAGGCGTCACCTGAGCCCACACCCACACCATGCCTGGCTTGTTGCTTTTGTCTGCGCCGCTGTGTGCCATTACCAGGACGCTGATGAACGAGGCACCGTCTTCGCCAGCGCTGCCACTGTCGCCGGTTAGCTTTGTGGGGGCACCGGTGATAGGGTCCAGTGCGTACTCTGACCGGTGGATGGCAAAGCGAGGCTCTGCAGGGACGTACAAGGCAGACATGATACAAAAGCAAAAGAATTTATTAACACAAAGCGCCCCTTCCCAGATTGCACCCGCATTTGGCAGATCACAATGACCTCGTCGTTTCATGGGCGATATGCACGTGAGCAACAATACAATGGAATTCAGAAAAAGAATTTGAAGAAACCCTAGCTAGGACCCGCGAGTCAAGTACCGGAGCCCAACCACGCCAATAACAGCGCCAGCGACCATGCCGACCGCAGCATTAAGCAGGGACTCGGCTCTCAGCTGCCGCCTAATCTCGTCCTCCTTCGCTTTCTGGCAGGCGGCAACAGCAGCCTTTTCCTTATCCGACAGCACGCGATCCTTGACATAATACTTTGAAAACAGATCGTTCTGCAGCCAGAAGAACTTGACATACGCATTAACAATGCAGTCCCTGGTCTCGGCATCCCACTCCTCGCATTTCGACAAGGCGCCCGTAACAACTGACGACAAATATCCAAACAACGCGTTGCAGTGAATGTACTCCACATTAATACTAGACTTCTTCAGCGGCGTCGACGTGTGAATGTGGCCCACCCAATCGAGATACTTCAAGTACGACAGGTTCCACTCGGAAGACACCAGCTTCTTCAGGTACTTTGTCAGCATCACCTTCCGGAACTTTATCGTCTCTGAGCCCATCGACACTGGCGTAGACTCGCGGTTCTCCGCCTCATTGCGGATCTGCAGCCCGTCCTGGTCTTGCGAAAAGTGCATCCACGTCGCATCATAATTGGACAACTTGTCGTATACCGCATCAACGATCGTCGGAACTAGTCCAGTGACTACTGTAGCTGATTTGCGAATGCACTCTTGGTCAGTCTTGGTGAACCCAATAAACCCCGAGACATAGTCGAATCGGTACTGGAGATCTGTGTACAAGCGATCGCGATCAATGTGCGCCGGCTCAGCAATCATGCTAGAATAAAAAGGTAGTGGATATAATAGACTGGTATAAAGAAAGATAATACACTGTTGGGTTACAGGAGTTTCTCAATCGGCCCGCGGCCTTTATATCATTTTCTTCCATGTTCATTGAGCAAAGCCCCGCAGCCAAAGTGTTTACAATGGGGGAGGTGAGAAAGATGACATGTTAGATCACTGAAAAAAGCATCCTGTACTACTCGGGAGAGGCAAAGTCCGTCCCATTCGAGCAACAGGGCCACAGCCTGATATGTAGCGCGCACGAGGGGCCTATTCGCTGCAAAGACATGTTGTTGGGGGCGAGAAAGAGAAAGATGTGGAGGTGCTTACACAAACCCCATCAAATTCCGTGTGTTGGCCACAAAACCCCCGTCTTTTCCAAGGCCGAGGCTCTCATATTTACTGTGATAGAAACAGTGGGGTGACATTTATGCAAGCCAATCCACACAAACATCACACCATTTGCCAATTAGATCAGTTTGCCGCTCAAAAGTCAGTCCACCTACTCCGAAATGTTGCCTGACGACATCACACCACCCGACCGCGAAGTGGCAATCTACGGAACCCCATTTAGCAGCGGAAAAATGTATTGATAAAAATATAGATTAGATGAATGTGAGAGCTCACGACGATTCCGCAGGCTCAGCACCAACCAACGACGGCAAGGTGAGAGCATCCACGGGGTCGGGCACAACGCTCTCAGAGGCACCCTCCTTCTCGCTGCCGCTATCGTCCTCCGTGCTATCGCCGTCCTCAATGCCCACCAGCTCTTTCTTGAGTGCCATAGTCTGCTTCTTCACATCAGCAGGCAAGTCGGACGAGTACCTCAGAGTAATGGTCGGCGTGGATTCCACGACGTCGACATTGCCATGCCCAGCAACATGCAGCTCATCAATCTTGTGGCTAGCCAAGAGCGGCTGCCGCAGCGCCGAGGGCTGCTTGCCCGCCACTGGCTCAAATCCAGCTGGGCTGGCCCCAGCGACGCTGCTTCCCGCGTGACTCGCCTCGCGCTGCAGGCTGTGCACTTCATACGATGACGCAAAGTCGCCTGGCGACAGATAAACAGGCGATCCCTTGCGCGGATCCGAGCGGCCTGGGTGCGCGCTATCGTGGCTTGGCGACGAGGGGCGCGAGTGCTCGCGCGAGATCCCAGGGCTGATCTGTGATGGCCAAAGATGGCCCAAGTGCCCTGCCTCGCATGTCCCGTGATCGTGCCCGCCTGATACAGAGAGCTTGGACTGAACTCCCTCCAGTTTATACAGCCCAGCAACGGGCGAGGGAGCTGCATCATTGTCAGTATCAGCTGCTTGGAACGCCGATCTGATAGCTCCAATGTCGACCTCGGACCTTTCCGCTGGCGACGAGCCCTGTGGCACTGACGGCGGTGCTGTTGTTGTTGGCGGAGTTGGAAGCGGCACACCCTTTGCGCTGAATTCGCTTTCTGCTGTACTTTTGGCCAGCACCCAGGAGGCCAGATCAGTCGCGCCATCACGCTGCTTGGTTGCAGAAATTGCTTGTGGCACAGCAACAACAGCACCAGCAGGAGGCTGCTCTGGCAAGACAGTGGAAGCGGCAGCAGCAGCGGCGGTTGCCGTCGTGTTGATCATAAGAGGGTTGGCATTGGCGTCAGCAGATCCACGCGCGGTAGCATTGGCACTGCCGCCAGGCGTGTTCGCAGTGCTCTTTACCGAGCCCGCACCACGCTTGGCAGCCTTGGGCTTGGCACGATGGGTGCTGACAGCGTCAATATCGATCTTGTACATTTGCACGTCGCAGCCATAGGCAGTCCACGTGAGCTTCATCACAGTGTGTAAGGGGATCTTGAGATACGGCAGCTCCTCGGGTCCGATATCCAAAAAGTACGCGTAAATACAGCGCAGCACAGCCTGGTGCGAGATGATCATAATGTTCTGCTGCCGCTCGAGCTCCATGATAACAGGCTCCAAGCGCAGAACCACGTCACGGTAGGATTCGCCTCCACGGTACCTAAACTCAAACTTGTTTTCGTCTCGCATAGCGTACTCCTCAGGGTACTGCTCCTCGACGTCCTCGTAGGTCAGGCCGTCGCAGAGCCCGGCATCAAGCTCGTCCAGCGCCTTCCACTGCATCTTCTTGTAGGGCAGGCCAGCGGCAGTCTCGCCAGTACGCTTTAGCGTCGACGTCCAGATAGTCAGCGGCTCGTCGCCCAGCAGCTTCGATACCAGTGAGGGCAGGGCCTCGGCATACTTGCGGCCATTGGGGCTCAGGCACGGGTCGCCGCCCAGCCGCTGGTCGAGGTTATACATGCTCTCGCCGTGGCGGCTGAAGAAAACCGAGCGAGTGGCGATGTGAATATTCATCAAAAAGTACACAATGCGCGATTCCAGGTAGCTGGTAATGCGGTTGATGACCATCTTTGAGCCGACGTTGATCTTGCGCAAGTAAGATACCTGCCGCTCATCGTACTCCTCCAGAGTAGGCTTGACGGGCGGCAGCGGGTACTGCCCCTTGGCAAGTGGCCGAGTGCCGTCGCCACCAACAGGCTCATAGACCTCGCTGTAGTGGTCGATGCGGCGGCGGAAGTCATCCATGACGCGCTGAATATCCTGCACGCCCTTGTAGTCGGGGCTGGTACGCTTGACCTCGCGGATATTCATATCGACCAGTTCGTTATCCTCGCACCAGCTCTCGCAGAACATGACTTCGACGTTGTGCTTCTGGCACTCGTCCACAATCATCTTGCGACGCGACCGCGTGGAGTTGGTAGCATCGTAGATTGCCACGCCATTGTGCATGGCCTCGAACCACTTGAACATATCCTGGAGCGCCAAAACAGCACAGCGCAAGCGCTGGTCTGTAGCTACTTGGTTGCCGGGGTCAAAGAAGCTGTGGTCCAGCTGAGCGCCAACAAGCTTTCGGCGGTACTCGCCGACATTGAACACGCGACAGTTGACGCCGAGCCAAGCGAGATAACGGGAAACTATGATAGAGAAGGAAAAGTCATTTTTTTAGCCATGTGCGGAGGTAATCGGAAGAGCATCCGCTGTCACATTCTGGGGGGGGGGAAGGTCTCAGGTATGTGCGCATGAACAATGCGTGCAAGGTGTGACTCTGTAGTCAATTAACACCAGGGATGGAATGGGCCTCAAGGTTGAAGAAGAGACCATTGTATGAATTCCGGCGACATCCTAGTGGCTCCCGGGATGCCGAAGGGGGAGAGAGCACAGGCACAGGGTCAAAACGGAGATAAAAAAGAGGCAAGCACAGAGTCATTGCTTTTTCATGGCAGATAAGCAGCCAGTCGTGAGGGGTTTGCAGCAGTAAACGCATCAAGGGAGAGCGAGTGCATTGCAGCACGTGGTGGCCTGTGCGTTGCCATTCCTACCTCTCTCCCCCAAGAGTGACCACATATCCGCAGGCAAAGAGAGAAGAGTAGAGAGCAAAGCGTTGGGGGAAAAAAGGTGATTGAGACACGTACCCTTGTAAGATATGTAGGTTTTGCCGCGAGCGGGCAGGCCGACCATCTACACCATAGAGAGAAGCAAAGAAAAAAATCGGCACCAGCGCTTAGTATGTGAAAAGGTAGTCACAAAAAGCGATACCGTGCGTCCATGCAATCGCCGCATGGCCCCCTTGAGTGCATCGCTCAGAAGCTAGCGGTCTCGGCACAAGAATACGAGAAAGATCCGGCCAAAGAGGGGAGGCCAGAGCAGGACGACATGTAGCAAGCCACTCCCCGGGCGACAGAGTGTCTAGGAAAGTGCCAGAGAGCGCCTAGAACGGCTTTTGCTACTTACCACGACCACGATCCGAGTTCCACCAGCAAGCATAGTTCAGTGTAAGAGGATAGAGTCACTTTCAGCAAGCAGGCCAATAAAATAAGTAAAGTTGAATTAGCAAGAGGAGAAGAATAGTAAATCCTAGGGCAAGGGGAGGAGGGAGAGAGAGAGGCAGCTTCTTTTATTGCCGCACATCCCAGGCAGCACAGCCGCTGACTGGCTGGCCCTGGCCGAAAAATAAAAAAAAGCGGTCGGCGCCTAAAGACTTAGGGGCAAGCGCACTGACTGAGGGCCATGGCACGCCTGGATCAGCTGGCCACAACGCAATTGCACGCCTGCTTTCGAAGGGTAGGTGGGTAGATGCAGAAAGCGAGAAATCTGACAGTAGTACTTGCTTCTGGATGCAGGAGGCACTCTCACTTTGAAAGAGGGGTGCTGCACACAAACAAGTCATGGCAGCCAAGGACAATCATGTGACGGTGGCAGACATGTGGCCTAGCTTTCTACATCAAGAGAAGTGCGCTAACAGGAGGCTAGAAGGGAGAGTTGACGATATCGTCCCTGCCCGACGACAGCAGGCTTGTGCGCTGCTGTGGGCGGATCATCAGGCTCTCGCGTGTAGGCTTAGCCAGCTGCGACCTCTTTACGCACTGCACGTCATTGGGCAGCGTGACAACGATAGACCGATCCTGGCCGAACCTAAAGTTGTCGGCAACAACGACATCAGCGTACTGCTTGATGTGGTAGGCATCACCGCGGCCCGTGCCCAGGGCCCGGCGCAAGTTCCACGTAATGACAAAGGGGCCAGTGCTAGTGACAATAGTCTTCTCCGAGTGGTTACCATCAGGCGACTGGTTGAATTTAGCCGGCGTGAACGAGATGGGCGCAGACATGTACACGACGTGCTCGGGCCGGAGCTGCAAGCGGCGCGGTGCTGGCTTCTGCGCCTGTGGGAAGGACTTTTGGAAGCCAGTCTTGCCGGCAGGGTCCGAGGGAATCTTGGTATCGATCAGTAAAAGGTACGTCTTGCACGTAGCCACGACGTAGCGCCCGTCTGACGTGACGTCGATGCCCAGGATGGCCTCGCCCAGTGCCGGCAGCGTGGTCTTGGCACGCACGCCCAAGCGGTCGAACAAGCGGATCTCGCCCTTGCCACTGCCCACAGCAATGGCGCCGCTCTCCGTAGTTGCAGCCGCCGTAAAGTGGCTCTTGGTCGTATACGACTGCAGCTCGTCCTGGACAACCATATTGTCACCACCCACGCGTGGGTCAATGCGGTACAGCATGTTGTGGCTCAAACCCACCAGCGTCTTGTCGCCGGTCATTTGACTGTACTTTGTGTTGGGGGCAACCGAGACAGTTGGAATGTCCTCGTGCACCTTCCACTCCTCGACGACTTTGCCGTACTCCAGGTCCATCCGGTACAGCTCATGCGGCCGGTCCCGGTTCTGAAGCACCATCGACGAGTCCTGCTCGTGTAGCATCACAGACGACGGTGTAAACTCTGTCCCGTGGGTGTCGTCGATGCGGCTGATCGTCGTGTCAAATTCAATGCCGTCGTTCTCGCTATGCCGGAACACGCCAATGCGGCTGCCGCGCACGACAAACGACCGGTCGTGCTTATAGCCCACAGCCAGCATTGAGTTCTTTGCGTCTTGGCCACCAGCACTTGCGCCCTCACCAGCGTCCGATTCATCGTCCTCAGACTCTTCTTCCTCAGACTCATCCTCTTCTTCTTCGTCGGATGATTCGTCGGCCGCTTCGGCAGCCGCAGTAAGCGTGGTCTTGACATTGCTTGGAACCGGTGCATGGCGGAAGATCTGGTCGATTTCGTCGTCACCATCGCTCTCGGCTTCGCTTTCGCTCTCGGCTTCACCTCCGGCCACTTCGCTCTCACTTTCGACCTTGACCTCGACCCCTTCGCTTTCAGCCTCGCTCTCAGCCTCATCGTCCTCGCTCAAGTGGTCGCCATCAGAGTTCCAGTCTTCAGGCACGTCCATCATATCGTTGTCCTCCTCGCCGGCATCTAAGAGATAGTCCTGCGTCGACTCATTGACCTTGTGCCACGGCTCGCGGTTAAGGGTCTCGTATGCTGCGCGAGTCATACCCTGATGCAGGGCTTCGTAGTGCTTATCATCTGCAGATACAACCGAGAACGAGTAGGCCTTGCCGTTCTCATCAAAGTAGTTCCAGATCAGCGAGTGGTGGTCATGGTTGAACACTGCGTTCATCTCGGGCTCAATAAGCTGTGCCACGTAGCTGCGCTCATCCGACGCTACATTCATCCAGTAGGTATACTGGTCCGTCTCAATGACTGTCAGCGCAACCTCCGCTGCGACTTGGGTAAACACCGTAGTCTCGGCATCAAACATGTAGAACTCGCCCAGGATAGAGACGACAACCTCGCCAGTCGGGATCTCCTTGGGCTCGGCCGGCAGCACCCGCTTGTGCGTAGCAGGAGCCGCAGCAGGAGCCGCAGCAGGTGGCTGTAGTGGGACTTCCTCGACGCTGTCATAGCCAGCCACTGCGGCAGCAATGTCGTCATCGTTGATCTGCACGCTACTCAGCATCCGTTCCAGCTGATTGTCCTCAGCCTGCGCCAACATCGCCTTGACGTCTGCCTCGGCTGCTTGCGTATAGGGTCGACGTGCCTTGCGTTCCCACGCGCACCGAGCTACGGCTATAGCGAACGCATTGCGGGTAGTCTTGTTGGCGGTCGCATCCTCAACGATATACTCGTACTCGACAGCAGCACCATCGCCAGCCACCACATCCACCCACTTGAAGCCATGCGCCAGTTCAACCACTGTGGGCATAAATTTGAGCTCAGCGCCGATCAAAAACGCGCACTCGTCGTCAAGCTCGCCAGCATCATCGCCAGACGCCGCTAGCTCGTCCTCACCTTCCTCAAATACACGCAGTGCTACCAACTGGTACTGAAACTGAACGTCGGTGCGGCGGATGCACAACTCGGCGTCTTTGAATATGCACTTGCGAGATACCTTGGCGGCTGGGTTGACTTCGTATAGAACACCAGAAGTCAGCTTGAACAGCTCTGGATTGTCCTTGCTCCCCCACACTAGTTTGCCCAGTGACTTTAGCGCATTCATTTAAAATAGAGAGCGATTTCGAATTGACAAATAATGATTAAATAGAGGTGCTGTAAGGAAAGAAGGGAGAGAGGAGGCAAAGGAAAAACATGGCGTAAACAAAGGGCTCGCCGTTAATCACATGAGCATTGATCCAATCAGCAGTCTAAGCTGGACAAATAGTGAAAAATCGATTGCATATATTTTGGCTCTGCACTAAACTTGAATCGCCTCTCATTTTATTCCTATTTTGCGCTGTCCTAGTGCTGATTCCCCTTTGCTTGCCGCCCTACACTTGACGCGAGAGAAAGGTGGCTTTCAGCAGTGGGATTTGAATCTACCACCTACTAGCACAATCGTTGGCGTCATACAAGCACAAGCGCACACGGGCGGTAGCGTGGACTGCAGTGGCTTTTAATGAGCGTGCTAGGTCGTGGAGGCCGCTTCCGACCATGCATTGCCAACACTGGGTACGCTATCTCCAGCAGCAGCTACAAAGGTGTCCAAGCAGAAAGCGGCGGCGCATCGCATCAGCTTGCCCAGCGTCATCACCACAGCGCATCAGTTATAGATAAGCAGACTCGATCTATTGTCAGCTGCAGCCGAGAGATCCGCCACAAGAGGATTGATGGAACCGATCCTCACCGATCTCCTCCGCCAGATGACGGCTCCATGGAATGGGGACGTGCGATCCCTTACGATGTTGCCAGCCGCCTGGTGGCTGAGCTTGATGCGCGCAACAAGCCAACCAGTGACGAGCACCAGAAATCGATTGGACGTGGGATGCCGTCATCGCTCATGATCAAGCTGAATTTAAAATCTCATTTGGATGTACGGCGACGACGACAGCGACATGGACTACGAGCGCAGGTTCTAGCCGTGTTGGCTGAGCTTCGACTGTTGATACAGGCGTGTGGCGTCATTGGCGATCGTAGTGGGCGCGTTTTTTACTACTTGGAAGAATTGAACGTATTCTACTTGGATTTGCTACGCGTACACGCCCTTCCATTGCGGCTACGGTCGGCACTGAGTTGTACACTGGATATGCGTTATATAGACACCATGATACGCAATCCAACAGTGTCTTTTGCCACTGTAAGCACGCCCGTGTTTTTAGTGCCACGCCCGTTACGTGGGGCATTAACGAGTTACAACGCAGATGACATAACCAGTCCGATATTTGATCAGAAGTTGTATCCGGCACATAGGAAGCGGTCCCGATCTAACAAGCATACAACATCGAGCTGCGATGGACTCGAAAGACGAGACACGATCGATCCTCGCCGTCCCAGCTGGATAGATTATTTGGTTGACGACCTGACCGAGGCTGAGTGTCATCAATTGTTTATTCTGGTTGCGCGAAGTAAAGTCCTGACCCAGACTGCCTCCAAGTACCGTACGGCGATAGAGGAAGCCTTGGTACTTGCATTTAACCGCCGAGGCTACGCATTGGATCCCATGGAGAGCATGCGCTTGGGTATGTACTTTATTCGACAACCGCAGTGTGACCTAACCAAGATAGAGCAGCTGAGGTCGCTGTGGAAGCATGCAGGCGCTTGGTGCATCAATGTACTAGGCCGATCGACCAGCGCAGACGACGAGCATAATAGTAGCGAAATGTCTAGAGCCGAAGAAGCAGTCAAGGAGCTGCGTTTTAAGAGGTGGAACAACGTTGCCTCCGAAGCCATTGCCTTACTGTGCTCTCAAACGCCGCCAGAGACATGCCCTGCTAGCGGAATACGCGATGCCTGGGCGCTAGTTGGCGAATGGCACTCTACATGGACAGCGGTTATGAAGGCAATGTGCCCTGACGGGCGACGTGGATTTGTGGATGGCAGTGACAAGCACACCTATCCTTATTGGCGGTCGAAACTTCCCGGACGATTTCGACTGCACGAACTGACGCTAAGCACAAAAGCCATCAATCGACTATCGACACTGCTTGTCAAAACCGGACACTACCGCCACGCCTTGGAGCTGCTGGGGTTTGCTACGTCTGAAGCCGGCGTCCCCGTTGACACATCGCTGTTCAACATTGCACTTCACGGGCTTGTAAGTGCAGCACAAACAGATAGGAACGTTGGAAACGGCGGCTCCTTACATCTCTCTAGCTTGTCTGACTTGCCGCTAGCAAACTTACATGTAGCTTCGCTGTACAGCACTAGCAAGTCAGATGAGATGTTGGACGCGATGCAGGCGCTGTTGCGTGGTATGGTGCGTTGGAAACTAATGCCCGATGGAGTTACTCTGGATGCATTGGTTTTGTTTTGCTGTCACTTGCAAAATCAAAAGCTATTGGATGCAGTGTTGCGCATGTTTGCTGCTAAATGGCGCATTGTGCCTTCGGAGAGCTTGCGGCAAAGGATTCTAGAGCATGGCTTACAAGAACCAAAATAGGTTAGCTCTATAAATAAACTCGTGTTGTGAACAAGGCTGGCTGTTTATTATCAATAGCTGGTGTCTAATGCAAGTGGTGGCTATTCGCTGTGGACATTGCCTGTGTAATATTTGGATAGGAATAATTCAAGAAAGTAAGATATCTATTTTCCGTCATTGTCTAGCGGCGGTTTAAATAACACCACAGCATCCAAACATTGCAGACTAAAAGGATAAAGGACGCTACTTCACTATATGTAGGGGACATG
The DNA here is from genome assembly GCA_027578835.1 of Coemansia sp. RSA 2050. Taxonomy (NCBI): domain Eukaryota; kingdom Fungi; phylum Kickxellomycota; class Kickxellomycetes; order Kickxellales; family Kickxellaceae; genus Coemansia; species Coemansia sp. RSA 2050. The sequence goes on along the minus strand of JANBSU010000013.1, from coordinate 84,034 downwards.
CAGCGACCAATCAGAATTGGAATAGTTGTTTTTTATAGTATTTAAACCCTAGGCTCCATGCCAGGACAAATGAAATCAAGGAAGCTCTTTGGAGATTGTTTAATGACACGCTCTTTGTCATAGAGTGTGTGGGTTTAATAATTTATTGTTATAAGTATAGGAAAACTCCAAATGACATGCCAGAGAAAAATTCATTAGCGACAACTGTTGTGGATGGGTCACAAAGCGTCCGGTGGAACAGTGAACTGCTCTCAAATGACACAAAAAAGAAAAAAAATAGAAAAAAGCACACTTGCCACTATGCAATATTATTGTTCAATGTCTATCACAAATAGTTGCATAGCGGCTCAACGGCTAGTCCAGATCTTAAATCTAAAGCTCATGGACAGTCTGGCCTCTCAATACTCCACCAGTCTACATGCCTCGAATTCTTCAGTAAGAGCATCCTTATCAGAGATTATACCCTCTACTACAACCTTCATAGAAGAGTCCTCATTGATTGGCTCGTCTTTATTAAACTCAAGCCTAATCAGCCCTTTCTGCGGGTGCTCATATTCAGTGTAAAACTTGAGCGTATGCTGGGTGTCGATATATCCAACAAAGCTTAAAATAGCATCTTTAAATTCCTTGCCATTGGTAATGTCATTTGGTAGGGTAATAGTAGCGACCGAGGGGCCTTCACTAAAATGCAAGTTAGCAGTAGGCATTGTAAATCAGAAGTTGTAAGTTGAAAGTTGTAAATGGGCAAGTGAATGAGTGGATTTGGATATGGAGAGAGAGGAGGAAAGAATCGGGAAGCACTCGCCTTTTTATAGGCTGCCATTCGCTTCTTGCTTGCTCTTCCAACTGGCAGAAAAGCAGTAGGCGGGCTGGATGAAGAGTAGCGAAACCAAAGTCTCAGCCAACAGCTCTTTTAGCAAAGATAAAAGCATCTTTTGTGTTGAATGCGCTCTTTGATAATCCCTTTTCTAGAAGGTAGACAAGCAAAAGGAAAAGGCGTTTTTTGTTTGAAACGTGGCAGCTGGGCTTTAAAAGCATTATTGAGAACGGCTTTACGCGTGCTGAGCTCAAGTATTTTGCACTGTGCATGTGGGCAAAACCAAAGGATTCTTTGAAACCAATTTTTTTTCGGAGGGGTCGGCTCTGGCCAAAATTTTTACTTTTCTCCTCTTCGGAGAGACAAATTTAGTTATAGAGCTTGTCAGTTTAAAGAGTGAGCTAGTGGGGAGACTGTGCTAGAGGCACCACATGTTGGATAGCAGAGCAGCGAGTATAGTCGGCCAGATCGCGATTACGAGTCCATGATCATTGTGATAACGGAATCACGCGATATTATGGGCGAAGCTTGCATTAATTGCTAGTGCGCGCACATCGAAGACACGGGTGAAAAAGACAGGTGTGCTTCATATATGCACACAGACAAATGTTGACGATAACACGGAGAAGGCGACAACTCAGGGAAAAGGCGTCTATTAGTAGTAAATGTTTAGTATAAATGGAGTGGAATTGCCACATTCATCTAATAAGAAAACCAACAAGTCATAGTATATTCTTTACTACAATCATAATCTTTCGATTACGATTGCAAGTGACTATGGCAGCGCTGTTTAAATATGGCGCTATGGGACATTAGTGGTGTGAGATCTCTTTAGTTATTTTAGCTCCGATTTTAGGATATATATTTATTGGGTATACTCTAAACTCGCATAGTACTATCTAACAGGAAAGCTCCAAATGACATGCCTGAAAAATTCACTAGCGACAACTGTTGTGGATGGGGTCACAAAGCGTCCGGTGGAACAGTGAACTGCTCTCAAATGACACAAAAAAGAAAGAAAATAGAAAAAGCACACTTGCCACTATGCAATATTATTGTTCAATGTCTATCACAAATAGTTGCATACGGCTCAACGCCTAGTCCAGATCTTGAATCTAAAACTCATGGATAATCTGGCCTCTCACTACTTCTCCTGTCCATATGCCTCGAATTCACCAATAAAAGCAGCCTCAATATCAGATGTTACATTCTCTACTACAACCTTTACAGAAGAGCCCTCCTCATTGATTGGCTCGTCTTTATCAACATCAAGATCAATCAGCCTTCCATCCGGGTTCTCCTTATTTACAATGTAAAACTTGAGCGTAGCCTGGCCTTTGGCACTATCGACAAAGTCTGAAATAGTATCCATAAATTTCTTGACATTGGTAATGTCATCTGGCAGGGTAATAGTAGTAGGGTCCAGGGTGCCTTCACTAAAATGCAAGCTAGCAGTAGCCATTGTAAATCAGAAGTTGTAAGTTGAAAGTTGTAAATGGGCAAGTGAATGAGCGGATTTGGATATGGAGAGAGAGGAGGAAAGAATCGGGAAGCACTCGCCTTTTTATAGGCTGCCATTCGCTTCTTGCTTGCTCTTCCAACTGGCAGAAAAGCAGTAGGCGGGCTGGACGAAGAGTAGCGAAGCCAAAGCTTCAACCAGCAGCTCTTTTAGCAAATGTATAAGCATCTTTTGTGCTGAATTCGTTCATTGATAGTCTCTTTTCTAGAAAGTAGACAAGCAAAAGGAAAAGGCGTTTTTTGTTTGAAACGTGGCAGCTGAGTTTCAAAAGCACTATTGAGAACGGCTTCACACGTGCTGAGCTCAAGTATTTTGCACTGCATGTGGGCAAAACCAAAGGATTCTTTGAAGTCAATTTTTTTTTCAGAGGGGTCGGTTCTAGCCGAAAATTTTACTTTTCTCCTCTTCGGAGAGACAAATTTAGTTATAGAGCTTGTCAGTTTAAAGAGTGAGCTAGTGGGGAGACTGTGCTAGAGAGGCATCACAAGTTTTGTATTTGTAGACCATTGGTTTTTGCACCAAGAGAGCATGCTTACAATAAAACCACATAGTAATTAGGAGGTACTTTCCTAGGCGACTATTGGCTGCAGACAGGCTCTGTGTTTATGTTTGGCCTGGGGAGGAGTTGGCTTGGCGAGCAGAGCTAAATGTTTTGAGAGGAGGGCACTCTGCACGCGCACGTCGATCTGTGTTGCTGACACAAGGTCAAGCAACATAGTGGAGTCTCTATGGAGTACTCATTAGTGAGGAGTACATGCTTGGCACATGTACTAACCTACTTCAACAAATTCTAGAAGACATTGGCACTTCTCTTTGGTATTCTTTCTTGAAGCGCATGCATGTCGCACAAAGAAAACAGAGCCCTCATCAATTGTGGAAAGCACTGCCAAGCGAGACAAAAATAGCGATTTTCTCCTTCCTAAGCTTTTTTTACTTCCAGAGTTGTTCCCTCTTCTCACACTAAAAACCTGCTGTCTTCTCTTGCCTTTTTTTCCCCCTTAATTAGTTTTTGTCATTTGTAAATTCGCATACCGCTTTGAACGTCTTTTTTATTTATGATGTTTGGGTTTGATGTGGAGAACAGACGCAACGGTGAGCCACGCACACGGCGCACTCGTCTTTTGCTTTCATACGTGCCCGACTATGTCGTGGTAGTAGTCATGGCAGTGGTGTGGGGCCTGCTGTCAAAAATTGAGCCATTCCACCGCGAGTTCTCGCTAACAGACAAAACCATCCAATACCCACACAAGGCCGACAGCGTGCCATTCTATGCGGCGGTACTTTTGTGTTTCGCCTTTCCACTGGTGGTCATTCTCTTCTGGACGGCAGTGATACGGCGCTCTTTCCACGACATGAACTCTGGCGTTTTGGGGCTCTGCCTGACGCTGGTGCTCAACATGATGATAACCAACACTATCAAAAACCTGGCGGGACGCCATCGGCCAGACTTTATCGTCCGGTGTAACCTCGATATGCAGAATGCGGCAACGCTGGAGCCGTTTATTGGGCTGCTGAATACCAGTATTTGTCGACAGTCTGACAAGAGCTACTTCTGGGATGGCATGCGTAGCTTCCCGTCTGGGCACACGTCGTTTGCGTTTGCTGGGCTCGCGTATCTGTCGCTGTGGCTCGGCGGGCACATGCATATTGGCGACCGGCGTGGGCGCGCGTACAAGTCGTTTGTGGCCCTGGTGCCCCTGCTGACTGCCATGCTTATTGGCGTGTCGAGGACCAAGGACTATCGGCATCATTGGCAGGATGTGTTGGGAGGCGCCATCCTGGGCATCTTCATGGGGTGGTTCGGGTATCACCAGTACTACCCGTCGCCGTTTGACAACTCGGAAGACACGTCCATTCCCTACCCGCCTCGCATTCCTGAGGATGAGCCTGAGGGCGCGCAGCAATCCTTTGCGCTAAAGTCGTTTGCTCACATCCCTGGTGACGCCAACGAAGACGGTGTCGCTGTTGGATCTAGCTCTGCCTCTAGGGCTAGTCCGAGAGGCGCGGCTGCTAATGTGTCTAACAGCGAGCAGAATCGGTACATGGCGCACACGAACACCAGCACTGGGTCCGTGTATTCGCAGCAATACGGATCGCGGATTGGACCACGTACTCCCGCTCAAGCACACGCCGTTGGGCATAGCCGGGAAGCCTTAGTTAACCCCTATGGCGCCATGTAGCAAGGCGATGGCCCTTCATTTTTTCTGCACTGTAGTCGCGCTGGAACTTAATAGAGGAGTTTGCATTAAATGAGTGAAATGTGAAAGTGTAATAATGTACTGGGCTACCGCTTGTTGGCCTTGGTGCTCTTTTTGCCATTGATAGCCGTGGTGAGTGGGCCTGTCACGCCAGTGGCTCGGCGAATAGCGAGCAGGTCGGCGACAATGTTATCCTCACCAATGCCCTGCAGCGGAACGGTCTGCACAGCCTTGCGCTTGCTCTGGTGGCGACTCGTCGTGGGCTCGCCCAGCAGGGCCATGGCATCGAGGCCATTGCCGCGCTTGCGCAAGTTGCGCTTAGACGACGTGCGGGAGCCCGACTCAAAGACAAAGTCCATAGTAATGTCCAGGCTGTCCTTTTCCTCTTTAAGGCGCTTGCGGCGATCCTCAATGTCGGCAGCAATGCGATCGTAGATGGCTTGCTTCTCGGCGTTGTATGCCTGCTCGGCCTGCTCGCGCTCCTGCTTGTATGTGCGCTCATACATGGCTACCAGGTACTCGTGGTTCTGCTCGGCTGACTCCAGTGTGCGGTCGCGCTCGAGGGCTAGGCGCGCAACGCCCTCGATGAATACGGGGTGGGTGCCGCGCAGAATCATGGCTAGGTCGTTCTGAATCTCCTCGCCCTTCTGCTGATACACGCGCTCCTCGTTCTCAAACGTCTCGCGGTCGATTTGGTGCAGGCGCTCAGACACCTTCATGCGCAGGGGCTGAGTCGTCGACACTCTGTGAGTTGGCGCATGCGACACTACATAAGAAAGGACGAAATTGTCTGTGAGTAGAAGGTGGCTAGGCGCAATGTGAAATTCCATAGAATGCTGGCGTAGCTTACCTCCCCTGCTTAAAGCCCCATGCATGGATGCGTCCTGTGCCATGGCCTGGGTCTGGGTCTGGGTCTGCGCCTGTGCAGGGTAGCCGTTCCAGTCGTATCCAGCTGGCGGCATGTTGCCCATGGGCTGGTGTCCGGCATTCTGTGGTGGTTGGGCATGGGACGGTGGTCCATAGGCGGAGCCAACATACTGCGGCTGCTTTTTATATCGCTGGTGTGGCTGAGGAGGAAGTGGAGCGGCGCTATGGCTTCGGCCCATTCCGTGCGGTACCGAATTCAGCTCTTGATAGTCGTCCATGGCTCCAGGTTGTATATGTGAGTGGGTACCGAGTGACAAAAAGAGTCAAAGGGAGCAAGAAAAGTCGTTGGTGGCAGAATTAGCGAGAGGTTGGTTGGGAAAATTTAGCAGAAAAGCAAAAGGACTAAAAGCCGCGGGGCGACAGAGCAGGAGGCGAATGCCGAGAGCATTCCTCCCCACGCCCATTTGCCGTGTAGTCGGCTCGATCGCACGTGACCCAAAAGTAAGAGGCAAAAAATTTCAATGGTGGGGGGTAGCCAATTTTGGCTCCAACCACCGTCCAAATTCGCCATTTTCTTTTGAATATCTGTCATTCATGAGTCGCCCGGATAGACGAGAGGCCAGCCAGCTGCGGGCGCTGAACTGCTCTTTAGGGCAGCTGAATCGCGCCGACGGGTCAGCCCAGTTCTCCGCCGGAAGCACATCGGTAGTCAGTGGAGTATACGGGCCGGTAGAGGCCAAGGTGTATGAGGAAAAGCTAGACCGGGCCGTGGTAGAGGTCAAATTCCGCCCGGACATTGGCGTGCCGACGACCAAGGACAAGTGGATGGAGTCGGCGGTTCGCAGCACCTTGGAGCGCGAGATCCTAACACACTTGCACCCGCGCACGCTCGTACAGATCGTCATCCAGCTGCGCGAGGGCGACGGGTCGGTGGACTCTGCTGCGATCAACGCCACCTCCCTGGCTCTCGTCGATGCTGGCATTCCGCTCAGGCGCATGGTCACTGCTGCCACCTGTGCTGTCTTGTCTGACGGCACGACTGTTGTGGATCCTACGCAGGAGGAGATTGATGCGGCGCGCTCCACGCACTCATTTGCATTTGCCAGCGGATCGCCCACGGGCTCGAGCGCCCAGGGCCCGCTCTACGTGGACTCGCGGGGCGAGTTTACCATGGACGAGTACAGCCACTGCTGCGACCTGTGTGCCTTGGCTGCCGAGCGCGTGCTCGCGTTTATGCGCGCGGCCATTGAGGGCAAAGTCACCAAGGAAGCCAAAATCAGCGCTGCCTAAGCCTTGGGGCACCTTTGCCACCCAAGCCTAGGAGTTGTAAAAGCTAGAAATTTTTCTTAAAGCTGCTCGGGAATAAAATGCAAAGAGTGAAACGCTTTTCTTAGATGCGTGGCGCCTTGTCGCTAGCACTCAGGCCGGATGTGGCCATGGAGCTGCTAAAGTCGATAGCCGACTGCGGCAGATACGATGCGCCCGACATATTGAACGTGTCGCTGCTGCTAATCCCCTGGCCAGCAAACGCATTACCCGCGCGCCTGCTCTTTTTGCTGGTAGACATGTTATGCGGGTCGGGCTTTTGCATATTGCTGTAGTGCCCATGCTGGATATTGTAGATCATCGCAGCATATTCGTCCTGCGGGTCGTCATAGTACGCGGTAGATACCAGAGCCAGCCCAATAAAGAAAAGCGAGAAAATGACCAGAACCAAGCCAATGCCGAGTTCTGCCTTGGTACTGTCAATTGTCAGGATCCCGCATACCAGGTAAAATAGGCCACGGCCAGTGAATGAAAACAAGAACGATGCGTACATGCGGACCGCAGCCAAGTGGACAAACTCCATCGACAGGACGAGCACGCCAGCGACTAGGCACGCAATTCCAAGCATTATATGGCGAACATCGCCCGCGGAAAGCGACAGGCAGCCCTGGACAAACACCAAGACGCCCAGCGAGGCATTGACAGCCATCAACGGCAAAGTCAGTGCTCGGCTAAAGTGAAGCGGCCGGCGAGCAATAATATAGGGTAGGGTCATCTCTAGCACAACAGGTGGTAGCGGCTGTTATAGATTATTTTTTAAAAGAAAAGAATAAACAGAAACGTCAGGGAGAGAAGGTGAAAAGGGGGAGGGCGTTTGGTCAAGGACTTGACAACAATTGCAACACTATAGAGCGCATTGTATGCACCCATCCCTACTTTTACTGCTTTTCTCCCCTAGCACGTTGCTTGCTTGTCCACGTTGACAATAGTGCCACTGCCCAGGATGGAATAATAATTTAACTCAAAGCAATAGGCTTTCTAGACTGGCGAATGAAGGTAGTCGGTGGTTGTTGGGCGAGCCTGGGCCTGGGCCTGAGCCGGGTTGGGCATGGCAGGACCGTGGCCAAACTGATCGGACGAGGAGTACTGCGTCAGGCTGATTTGAGGAATGGCGTTTCCATTAAACTGGCTCTGAGGGATTCCGCCGCCATACATGCTCAGCCCCGCGCCGCCCAAGCCCTTGTGTGCCAGCGAGCTATCGCGATATATAGTCTCTGTCCCGGCAACACCCGCGCCACTCATGTAGTTCTCATGTCGCTTCGCAGTGAACGAGAGCACGATATATGTAACGCCGACGCCAATGATAATGGCACCCAGGATCCAGCCAAGCGCCTTGTATCCAAGGGTAAGACATCCCATGAACACGTAGAAGATGCCGCGTCCACGCCAAGTGAACATGAACTGGACGTAGGGCGCCAGCCACGCCATCTCGGCCAGCTCAAACATGACGATCCAAATGGCGAAGATGATCTCAAAGATACCAAGCATGATGCGAAGGAAGTTCGACCAAGTGAAAAACGCTATACCTGCGACGATCATCAGAATTGCTACGACAATATTGGTTATCCGAAAGTAGAGCGGCGGTCCGCCGGGCCGGCGCAAGCGCTCGTTCAAGTTGCGAAAGTAAGAAAGCGCCATACTTTTCCAATAAAAAAGCAGAGAAAATAGAGTATAGGATGTAGCGTGAGCAAAGGAAAAAGAGTTATGAAGAAAGTGGAAAAAAAAACTCTTGGCCAAGCAAGGCGTGTCCGCCGCCGCTGCTGACATCACTATGAGCCAAGGAAAGCCTGAGAGTCAGCGGATAGTCGTGGAGGGCTTTCGCCAATTTTCCGCTAAAAGCAAAGTCCGCGTATAAGCTCCTCGACATAAAAGGGGGGCGACCTATTTCGATCCAGGCGAGTATTTGGCAAACAAATGCTGGATGTGGGCATATGCGCATAAACATTAAATCAATAAATACGTGTAAACATAGCTCTGGCAGCTGCAATAGCCAGAAAATTCTATAAAACGGCCATTTCTTTCCCCTCCGTCTCAAGCATACTGCTCGGGATAAGGCACAACAGGGCTGCCCACGGGGAACAGCGTTGTGAATGACGTAAACCAGAGAACAATGTAGACAATGCCAAAGAACCACGAAAAACCCGCCGCCACATACGCCACGACCCTGAAGCTAACTACGGCGCAGCCCATTCTATCCGGCCAAAAAGCAAAAAGCAAAAAGCAAAAAAAAAAAAAAAAAAGTATACTCAGCATCAACAGAAAGCACACGCGATGGCAGCCGATCCGCTTGGGCAGCTCCATGTTTACTTACAACAGAAAGACTACAATACCAACAGAAAGGGCACAATAGGCAACATTAGTGTAAGCAGGCTCATGCATGCATTGGCATCGGCCGACCCAATAGAGCGAAAAATCAGCGCCAAAAATCGGGGGAAAATGTTCATAAAGTCCACTTACGTACTCCGCGGCCAAGAAAGTTCCACAGGAAGCGGCAGTTGTCGACTATATCGACCGGCCGCCAGAACTCAAAGACAATCGAGGCGACGCCAACCACAAGCAGAAACAGGCCCGGCATGACGGTCTGAAAGTGCTTGTCGGCGAACATGAACCCCGCTGCCACTATCCACAGCGCGGCAACCACAATGTTGACTATGCGCCACACAATGTCCCGAAAAAATGTGCTCGTCGTCGTAACAGCGCCCATTAAAGTGTTTTTATAATATGCAGCAAAAATGGAAGAAAAAAAACAAGGAGAAAGCAAGAAAGGAGGGCACACCCTGCTGCTTTTCCACATTGCTTTCTATAGCCCCAGTTGGGCGGAGCGATCGCCACTCGTCACTCGCATGCGCTGCAGAACGCGTGTATCCAGCCCACAAAGCTCAGCAGAGCAAGAAAAGTAATATACAGCATTGCGCTAGCCAGAGCTAGAGCCACCGCTTGCCGCGAGTCGCTGCCGCCGCCGCATCTCGCGCTCATCGTGCAAGCGCTTCAAAAACATATTGATGTGATAGTACTCGCTGTTGGGATCGATATCCGACGCGTCATCGCCATCATCCTCATCCATATCTTGGTCCATGTCTTCGTCTTCACAGTCATCAGTCGGCGATAGCGCCCCTTGCGACGGTGGCGAAGTGGCCGGTGTAGCCAAGCCTACTGCACACAATGCCTGGCGGGCGTGATGTGAGAAGTTGCCGCCATAGTGCATGTGACTGCCATCACCAGGGCTGTCTGTCGGCTCCACTGGCTTCACTGTATTTAGCGGATGCTCCACTGGCCATAGGTCTGGGTGCGGAGCCGGTGGCTTCCAGTGAGAGACACACTCTTCATGCTGAGCGCGAATACGCTGGCGTTTGACCTCACACGTAGGCAGCCCGCCTTCGGCCATAGGGGCTGCTGTGGCGTTGCAAGAGTCAGCTCGCCGCCGCTTTCCTATCAGCACGGCTCCGGAATTTATGGGCCCAGTCATTACAATGCAACGGAAATAGTACAAAAAGAGGGAATTGGAGGAATGAATCGAGAGAAAAAGAAATGATAAAGAGGGGGGAAAGAAGGCCAGAGAAAGAAAGAGGGGAGAGAAGCAGTCAGAAAGGCTGCCCTTAATGAGGGCGACAAACCCAACGGAAAAAAAAAGCTTGGGTGCGCAGCCAAGTTCCGCCCACCATAACACTAGACAACTGCTTCAAGCTGCTTGCTTCGATTTTCCAGATAGCCAAAGCTTAACAAATAGAGTTGAGCACCAATCTATTGTTTTGTCTTGTGTCCATGGCCAGCAGCAGCGCTCTGTCAGAGCTACGGCTCTTGGCCAAACCGCTCATGCGCAATGTCATGCTCCGGATCCACCCAGACTTTTATGCCAACGAGCCAGTCATTCGGCAAAAGAACCAGGACTCTGTCCAGCGCCTACAGGAGCTGATGCGCCCGCTATTCGAAGACATGGGCTCTGCACACTCAAGAGCAGAGCTTAGCGCTGCATTCCAGGCAAAGATCACCTCCAAGCCAATCGAGGTAGGCTTTCGAGAAAGCGGCGATAGCGACCTCAGCTCGGTGGTTTTTAGCTTTAATAAGGCACGCACCGCAGGCTTGCCGCAGTTGCAAGCGCAGCGCACGGCAGACCTCCTGTCACTGTGCTCATCGCTCAAGATCCAGGTCAGCCCATCAACGTTGGATGACATCAAAGCCGCCGTCCATGCCATGGGCGCCGGGTCGCAAAAGCCAGTCACGCCAGAGGCAGCCATGGTTGATAGCGCCGTTGCCAAGTTCCAAGCCGCCCGCGAGCGTGAAGCAAAGGCTAACCGTGAGCGCCGCCAGGCTTCTAGCAGCAACATAGTGGAGGAGCTTACGAGGCATCTGCGCCAACAGCAGTGCTTTGTCAAGGGCACTAGAGATGCAGGCTCTATGCAAATGAAGCTGAGCAGAGACAACGTGTATTTTGCACCAAATGTTCCGCCAAACTCCTACGCCCGCATTCTTGCTCACATTGACAGCAAGCTGCCGCTTCTGGAGTACAGCTCGTGGTCCAACCTGCCCGTGATGGTAGTCAGCAGCTTGGAGAACGCGCTCAAGGGGAACAGGCCCAAGTACCCCGGATTCGTCATGGTGCCAGCAACGATACGCAACATCCAAGGTATGCCAAGTGTGTTGAATGCATGTATTGCTGGTTTGTTTGCTGGTGCTAATTTATGTATTCATGCTAACTTGTCTGGTAAGTAGAGTACGCCATGTATCTGCGTTCTAACCTGCCCAGTATCCGCCAGGCTAGGAGTGCCAGCCACTCGGCTCGCTCCCAAGGAGACACTAAGGTGGCTGGTTAGGCGGCGCTCTTCTTCCGGATGATTGCGGGCTGCTCCTCCTCCGACTTGGTCTCCTCCGACTTGGTCTCCTCCGACTTGGCCTTCGCAGCAGCAGCAGCAGCAGCAGCGGCCTTGTTGTTGGCGCGGTCAAACATGCCACCCATTTCTTTGCGCTGCTTGCTCTCAGCCTCTTTCTCCTTGGCAGCGATGAGCTTGCGCTCCGCAACAAAGCTAGCGTCGCGAGGCGAGTCCTTCTCGAGCTCATCAAGAAGCTTCTCGGCCTTTGAAATCGACCCTTCGCGGACATAGCCCTGCACAAGCCTGAACTTTGCCTTCTTGTTAAAGGGATTGGCCTTTAACGCAGCCTCAGCACACGCCACAACACGCTCAATGCGCTCCAGGTTTAGGTGGCAGGCAGCCATGTTGGTCTGGATGACAGAGAGGTCCTTGTCCAGGTCGCTGACATCATCCTCGGTGGGCTTCTCGGGGTCGCGGGGAGCAGTGCTCAGGTCCATTGGGTTGGCGTTGAGCCCGCGCAGGTATAGAAGCGCATAGTAGTACTCCTTGAGAGCCTTGGTAAAGTCTTTGTCCTTGAAGAACTGGTTACCGGCGTTCTTGTGTGTCATGCCGCTGGCGTGCTTTACCTCATAGTCCGAGGTGATCTGAGTAGTCATCATATGGCGTTTGAAAAACAGTACTTTAAACCGGCTTGATTGAATGCAAAATACAGCACCGAATTGGCAATGAAGAAAAATAAAAGCGAAATTGAGAGAAGAAAAGGAATGGAGCAGCAGTCCACAAACGATTGCTCAAACACATTTGGTCTTTTGGCTCTTTGCTCTTTCAAGTCTTTGTGTGCATCGGTGGGAGAGTTTGCCAGCCCACTCCACCAACCCTCGATCATGGGAGACAGACCACTGGTTTGTTGCTAAAACCTCCCTCCCTTTCCTCTTTCCTCGCCTCGTCTGTTTATTTATTTATTTATTTATTTCGCTTTGCCTGTTGCGTTGATGGCCTATACCTAGTTTGCTCAATAGTACACTCAAGGGGCCGCCGGCACAAGTTTTCATTCCAACTGTATTATGAATTTCTTTTTCAAAACCAAGCAAAAGGGCCCAGTCGAACTAGTCAAGGCAACCCACGAGGCAATGGCACGCGTAGACATGAGCGGCAGCGGCGACCAGCTGCGCACCAAGGCCAACGACGAGATATCGAAAAACGTAGCCAGCATGCTCCAGATACTGAGAGAGGGCGGGGCAGACAAGAAGGTGCCGGACACGACGTCAGAGCAAGTGGCGCAGCTGGCGCAGGAGATATACACGACCGAGCTGCTGCCCTTGCTCATCGGCAACTTGTCGCGGCTAGAGTTTGAGACGCGCAAAGAAGTCAGCATCATCTTTGGCATCCTGCTCCGGCGGAAGATTGGGTCGCGCGAGCCGACCATCGACTACCTGGTCAGCCGCAAGAACGTGCTGGCCAGCCTTGTATGTGGATACGCCAGCGCCGATGCAGCGATATTCTGTGGAAACATGCTGCGCGAATGCTTCAAGCACGAGTCCCTCGTCAAGGCCACGCTGGGGCTGCCCGATTTCTTCAACTTTTTCGGGTACGTAGAGGGCGACAACTTTGACGTCACCAGCGACGCCTTCACTAGCTTCCGCGAAGCACTGACAAAGTTCAAGGACCCGGCAGTAGCGTTCCTAAGGGACAACTACGACGTGTTCTTTGCAAAGTACTCGGAGCTGCTGCAGTCCAACAACTACGTCGTGCGGAGGCAGTCCTTGAAGCTGCTGGGCGAGATCTTGCTGGAGCGCAAGAACTTCCATGTCATGACGTCGTACATCAAGCAGAGCGACAACCTGATGATGACGATGAACGCGCTCAACGACAAGAGCAAGAGCATCCAGTACGAGGCCTTCCACATCTTCAAGATCTTTGTGGCCAACCCCGAAAAGACCTATGGCGTGCACAACATCCTGTACAAGAACAAGGACAGGCTGGTCAAGTTCCTCACCGACTTTCAGAACGACAAGAACAGCGACGAGCAGTTTAGGGACGAGAAGGTTTTTTTGGTCCGTGAGATCAAGCGCCTGCTTCCGCCGCCGCCCGAGCACTAGTTTCACTTTGCCGCTCTTGGCAACTAGCAACCACCCTCTATACAACCCGCCTACTCCTAAAAACAGCGCGGGAAAAATACACAAATCCCTGCAGCTATAAAAGCAGTATTTTTCCACAAGGCTAGCTCCGCCCGCAAAAAAAACGACCGCAAACTGCTTTTCAAGCGTCCTGCCCTTTTTCACTTTGCTGCTCAGCTCCTACCTTCTCCGCAAAACCGCAAAGAACAAGCTCACGGGTCATTGTAGAAAGCCACCGTCTCGACTGGCAAGTGGCGCCTCTTCTTCCCCCTTCTTTCTCCCCCCAAGCTACCGATTTTGCTGGCCAGACCGCTATCTCTGGCGTTTAAGCTAGACTGAGTCACCTTTTTTTCTCCTCTGCTCTCCCCCGCCCTCCTTTTAACACCCTGCTTTTTACAAACTCACTATTCTAAATAGCCGATAAAGCAATGGCTGGAGGACTAGCCAACGATGGCGAAGACGGTAGAGACCTTGGCGAGCCAACAATAGCTAGCCACCATGTAGATACCTCACGCTTCTCCACTTCGTCATTCTCTTCTCAGCTCGAAGCCGACACGCTAGCACTGCTGCCAGCCGAACAGGACGACCACAGCGGCATTAGCTACCACAGTGACAGCAACTTCAGCGATGCCATCAGCGACATTGAGCCCAGAGACATTTGCTCGGCGGCCAATATCCAGACCGAGGCCGTGTGGCTTTTGCGGTCTTCATTCCCGATTGTGCTATCGACGATGTCGCAGCTCTTCCTCATGCTCCCGATCCTGGCGGCAGTGGGAAAGCTGGGCACGGTGGCGCTGGCGAGCATGAACTTGGTCTCGATCTACGCGGGACTGGGCGGCGTGGCGCCGCTGTCAGGAATGGCGATGGTGCTCGACAGCCTGTGTAGTCAGGCGTTTACAGCAGCCAAGGACCGTCAACTTTTGGGCATATACCTGCAGCGGGTGCTTGTGTGCATGGCAATGATCCTAGTGGCCATCTACCCGCTGTGGTGGAACTCTGCGCTTATCTACGAGTACCTGGGAGTGCCAGCCGATGTAGCCTCGGTTACAGGCCAGCTTTTAAGGCTGTACTTTTTCGGAATCGCGGCGATTCTGATATACGAGTGCTTGAAGAGCTACCTGTTTGCGCAGGGTGTACGGCGATTCGCCGTGGTGGCGCAGCTGGTCTGCCTGCCAGTCGGGTGGCTCTGCACGTGGCTACTCATCTCCAACGAGGCGACATCGATGGGCATCCTCGGCGTGCCATGCGTCATCGGCATTGTCGGCATTGGGTTCAACATTGTTGCGCTGTGGTACATGCGGCGCATCGACAGCTGCCGCCAGTGCTGGGGCGGGTGGTCGCGTGCGGCGTTCACTGGCTTGCGGCCGGTGCTCAAGCTCGGACTGGCGGGCTCGGCGATCACGTTCTTTGAATCGGTCTCGCTGCACATGATCGATGTTGGGTCGTTGTTCCTCAGCGCCGAGTACATGGCAGCACAGGCCATCCTATCGGTGTTGATGACCAGTACATGGGTTATCGGCACGGGCTTTGCCGTTTCCGCATGCAACCGCGTGGGTAACCTCCTGGGCTCACGCCAGCCGAACCGCACACACTTGGCTGTCAACACGGCGCTAGCGCTTGCTACGGGCGTCTTCCTTGTCTTGGGCACTGCTGTCTTTTGCGGCCGCAGCGTATTGCCTGGTGTTTTTACCAAGGACCCAGTAGTCGCCGAGATTCTGCGCACGCATGTTGTGTGGTCTGCTGTTGCTGGCGCTATCCAGGGCGTCAACATGACCTTTAACGGAGTTTTGCGTGGCCAGGGCCGCCAAGCGCTGGTTGCCCAGATCCGCCTAGCCTCGTTTATCTTTGTTGGAATCCCAATGGCCGTCGTGGTTGTCGCGCTGCTAAAGTGGAAGCTCGCCGGGCTCTGGCTGGCCTACGTCGCTAGCCTTATTGCCACGCTGTGCGTCCAGCTCTACTATGTCGCCACAACCAACTGGGAGAAGGAGATTGAGCGCTGCCAGACCCGGATCTCAAAGGCCATGCTAACCACCACACTCGAGCCAGAGGACGTTGCAGACCGCACATCCACGCTCCTTCCGTTGGCAGCGGCTTAATTTGTACTATTCTCTTTCAGTAGCACTCATATGGTGTAATGTAGTAGATGTAGTTGATTTACTTGCGCACGATTTCTATGACGTCGTCGTTGCTCAGCGGATGCGTCAGGCCAGCACGCTGCGGGTTGTGCTTGGCTGACTTGCCCCACACCAGGGCGTACTTGAACGAGTCAAGCAGAGTTTTATGAATGGCTCGGCAGGCATCCTCAACGGTGGCTCCAGTACGCAGGATTAAGCCCTCGCTAAAGTCGGGGAACTCGCCGTGACGCTTTGTGTAGACGCGGAGCAGACTCAAATACTCCCAGATCGTGTGCTTGAGCGTGTCCATATTGAGGTCCTTTTCGATGCTAACGACGATGGTGTGGTCCTCGCGCGCAATCTTGTCGACTTCCTCAATAGTAATGGCATCGATCTTGTTGTACACATAGAGGCAGGGCAAGTGAATGCGACCGCCAACAACGACGTCAATGAAATCATCGATGGTGACGTCCTCGCGAACCAAGACCTCGGCATTAAAGATACGGTACTGGTGGAGCAAGTTGTAGACAAACTTTTCGTTGAGCACGGACTGCTTGACAATGGCATTATAACTGATGCCGCCGCCGGTTTTGACTTTAAAGTAGATGTTGGGCGGCCGCCTGTTTAGCCGAATGCCCACCGCCTCCAGCTCCTTCTCCAGCAGTGGCCGCTGGAGGTGCGACTTAGTCGCATCCAACATCATGACGATAAGGTCGGCTGTGCGCGCCGTTGACACCACCTGCTTTCCACGCCCAATGCCCTGCGACGCACCTTCCAAAATACCGGGGAGATCCAAGAGCTGAATAATAGCGCCGTTGTACTCCCACCGGCCTGGAGTGGCGGCCAGTGTCGTAAAGTCTACGCTGCTCACTGCAGACTTTGTCTCTGTCATCGTCGAAAGCAAAGTCGACTTGCCTACGGATGGAAACCCGATGAGTGCCACGCGAGCATCGCCACTGCGCTTGACGTCAAACCCTTCGCCCTTGGGTCCGCTCGATTTGACTTCGAGAAGCTCGGCACGCAGCCGGGCTATCTTTCCCTTGAGCAGGCCCAAATGGTATTCGGTGGCCTTGTTCTTTTGCGTGCGCGCCATCTCGCGCTCGATTTCAGCGATTTTCTCCAATGCGCCCATGATTCTAAATCAGCTACCGTGCAGGGGAATCCGACAAAATGGTGAAAGTGGTTTTAGCAAAACAAATTCTTTTAAAAGGAGGCAAAGAGAGAGAAAAGGTTTCATGCAGGGACATCAGACAAGCAGTGATGATGGCAAGCTAAAATTTTCTCTAGGAGCGCTGATCTAGCTATTTACTTTCTACAGAGGCATAGTGGCATGGAGCGGTACACTGTCTATCCAGGCAGGCCACTCTAGCGCAGGAACAGTGCCGCCACAAAGAGTGCCAATAGGGCACTGTGTCCAAGCCGCCTCTGGCACATAGCTCCATCGACTAGTAACAGTAGCAGTGCTAACGGCAGACCGAGCCTCTGGTACAAAAGTAGCAGTAGCGCCTGGCTTGACTAACGCATCAACGTCCATGGACTCTATTTGGCTTGCCTCGTGACCAGCACCAAAGAACTGGTCCAGGCGGCGCTGCATCAAGGCCTCCTCATCCTGAAGCGCCTTTAAAGACACGGTTGGCTGCGGCTTTGAATTAGTTGATGGTGCGCTAACCTTGGCCTCTTCGGCCACAAGCGCAGCTAGCGCCTTGCCCATGTACTCGACAAAGGGCTTAAGGTCGCGCTTGAGGGCTGGATCAATGTCCGACACAACCCTGAGCACAGAGCGCGAGTAGTAACTGGGATTGCGCAGACATCCCTCAAGCAGATCCTCGATGCTGACAGCAGATGATTTGCCACCATTAGAGACGTAGTGGGATTCAAGAATCCAGCGAATCCAAGCAACAAGCGTGGCAGCATGGCTTGTGCTGAGTGCGCTGTTGCCAGACTCGAATATGCCAAGTTCGCTAGAGTCGGGTGTGAGGGCAGATACCATGGCAGCAAGCAGCTCCTCGTAGAACAGAGTTTCGCCCCACGAGGCAGTAAACACAGCAAGGGGTGCAGACCAGGCCTCAACTAGCGCTGCGGGGAGATTGCAGTCGGGGAATTTAGCTCGCATCCGCTTCTCGCTGGGGACCAGAAACCCCGACTCTATCAACACAGGCACTACGTAGAGGCGGACCGCATCGGCATGCAGCCGGGCAACCAGCGCTGTCAGCGCCGCTGTGGCCGACTCCATTGCAGTCTGGGCTGCGGCCAGCACGCTCGGGTTGGCCGAGTGCTTGGCAGACCTAGAGGCGACAAGAGCAACAGCCTTTTGGCGTGCCTCGCTAGCGGAGAGATACTCTGCGATGCCAGCGCGCACTTGGATCATGGTGTCGGTAGGCAAACGACGTACCTGCTTATTCCAGTAGTAGTCGCAAAGCCAGAGCAGCGCCTGTGCACAGGCCGAGCGCAGTGTCGCCAAGCTAGGGAGTTTCTCGTGCGTACTAGCGTGTCGGAGCTCAACAAATCATGCTGGCATATCTATGCGACCAGCCAGCATTGCCACAGACTGTGCATACACACCTTTTTGCTCTAGGTCGACGATGCCGTTGACAACCCGAATCAACGCCATTGCATACAAGTGCTGCAGCTGGCAAATGGTCACCCCATGTCGCTGTTCGTGGTCCGCCACGCACATTTCAGCCAGGCTAGCTGTAGCTTCAATTGCTACTGGAACTCGCCCACGCGCTCGCCACGCCTTGACTATCGCTACGCCGCGCTTGCGCTCGGATATGTCGCTCGAGTACAGGCAGTCCGCAGCTGACATGTACTCCTCCGTGCTGGCCCACGGAACAACTTTGGGAAATTTGAGCATGCGCAGAATTGAAATTAACAAAGTGTACAAAAAATGTGTTGAGCTGAAGAGGAAATTGTTCGTTTGTAATTTGACCATGAAAAAAGTGGTCTTGCCGATCAAACGATCAGAAGCAGCTAATCAACATGTAGCCATGTTGAGACCTGCTCCACTAGCGCAATTAGCAATAGTCTGCAAATAAGAACTTCCATTGCTTTATGTAGCGTCTCCCCACTAGCTCACTCTTTAAACTGACAAGCTCTATAGCTAAATTTGTCTCTCCGAAGAGAAGAAAAGTGAAATTTTTTGGCCAGAACCGACCCCTCTGAGAAAAAGTTGGTTTCAAAGAATCCGTTGGTTTTGCCCACATGCACAATGCAAAATACTTGAGCTCAGCACGTGTAAAGCCGTTCTCAATGGTGCTTTTGAAGCCCAGCTGCCACGTTTTAAACAAAAAACATCTTTCCTTTTGCTTGTCTACCTTCTAGAAAAGGGATTATCAAAGAGCGCATTCAGCACAAAAGATGCTTTTATCTTTGCTAAAAGAGCCGTTGATTGAAACTTTGGCTTCACTACTCTTCGTCCAGCCCGCCTACTGTTTTTCTGCTAGTTGGAAGAGTAAGCAAGAAGCGAATGGCAGCCTATAAAAAGGCGAGTGCTTCCCGATTCTTTCCTCCTCTCTCTCCATATCCAAATCCGCTCATTCACTTGCCCATTTACAACTTTCAACTTACAACTTCTGATTTACAATGGCTACTGCTAGCTTGCATTTTAGTGAAGGCACCCTGGACCCTACTACTATTACCCTGCCAGATGACATTACCAATGTCAAGAAATTTATGGATACTATTTCAGACTTTGTCGATAGTGCCAAAGGCCAGGCTACGCTCAAGTTTTACATTGTAAATAAGGAGAACCCGGATGGAAGGCTGATTGATCTTGATGTTGATAAAGACGAGCCAATCAATGAGGAGGGCTCTTCTGTAAAGGTTGTAGTAGAGAATGTAACATCTGATATTGAGGCTGCTTTTATTGGTGAATTCGAGGCATATGGACAGGAGAAGTAGTGAGAGGCCAGATTATCCATGAGTTTTAGATTCAAGATCTGGACTAGGCGTTGAGCCGTATGCAACTATTTGTGATAGACATTGAACAATAATATTGCATAGTGGCAAGTGTGCTTTTTTCTATTTTCTTTCTTTTTTGTGTCATTTGAGAGCGATTCATTGCCCCCACTGGACACTTTGTGATTCCATCTACAAGAGTCATCGCTAGCGAATTTTCATAAACATAGCATTAGGAGTTTTTCTATACTTCTAGCAATAAACTATTAAACCCACATGCAAATGTTATTCTGCAGTTTTTCTTTTGAAAGACCAGCAACCAAAGTGCCTGCTAATTGCTGTTTTAGCTCGTCTTTTCAGGTGTTGTGGATCTATCAGCTATAAAGACAGCGCGGCCCAACCTGCGGCAACTGTGAAAGCCAGCACTACAAATTTTGCCAGAGAAGAATTAGGAATAAAGGCACACTTCTGGCCATGCATGGTGGTTTCTGCAGAACCTCACACGTCACAACTAATCACCAGATCAGTTACTCCGATCTTCTACCAGACTTTTTTTCCTGCCAGCTTTTGTATTCCAGAAGCTGTGTCATAAACTCCCTTGCTTTTCCTTTCACATTTTTCCACAATCGACTCATTTACCTTTAATTTCCTTGTCCTGTAGTTATGAAGCACGTCAAAAGTTCCAGTGCGCCCAAGCGGGCTCGCACGTCCAGGGAATGCAACACCAACCACGAATGCACCGACGACAGCTGCAGTTGCTGTGGCGACGGCCCCGTGCAACTAGACGACCAAGTATTGAGCCAGCCCGCACGCACACTCCTAGCCCTGGCACTTGAGGAAATAGAAAGCACGGGGGATCGAGCGGTGGTCATAAAGCTATTCGAAACAGCGATAGAGAAATTTGGTAACGAAAACTCCCTAGAACACGCCTGGGCGCTTCTGCGGTTGGCCGAGTACGCAGAATTTATGGAGTACGCAGAAAAGGCCACCTATATGGTTAGAGGACTCAATACGGCTGGCGAAATGGAGAAGGGCTTGTGCGGATTGCTTGAGGCTCGTGCACAGGTTTTGTCATTTTGCTTGGAGCAGAGTAACTGGCGCGACCCAGTGCCCGATGACGGTGATAGCGACGATGATGTGGGTGAGGACACGAGCAAACCGATTGCTGGTGAGCAGAAGCTGGTAGACGGTCTTGCGCAACTCGTGGCGGCACATAGCTTGCTCTCAGCCCAGCCCAGTGCAGTTCCCTCGTTTATTGACGCATATCGTGGCACATTGACGTTCTTGTTTGCTCGGCGCGAGGCCCATGCGCTGTCTAACAGGATGCTATTGATTCTATTTGACGCAGCAGTGACGCTTGTCTACGAGCACGAAGGGTGGCTCGCCACTAGCAGCTCTGAAAAAGCAATTAGCAGCAATACCGGTATTGACAGTGAAGATGACACCCGCAAGGTCGCCCACCAGGCCACGCTCGTCTGGGCTATGGCTGCTGCTGAGTGCTCTGTTGATTCCGCAGCGGCTGAGGCAAGACTAGAACCCATCGTCAAGTATTTGGCTTCCCAGCCCAACGATGCAGAGTGCTGCAAGCTATACGCGCAATTACTGCTGGTGCTTTGCGGCTGCTACGAGGATGAGGAAAAGGCCATGGACGCCTACGATCTCGCCACCTCTAAACTGGCCCAAGCGCACAAACTCAGCCCCAATGACCCAGAGATCAAGTCCCAGCTCGCCGACATGGGCCAGACTTTCGACTAAGTACACTCTCACGCCTATTTTGCTAGTACGCCATAGAGATCTATAGTTATCCAGATGTTTATTAAATGGTGGTCATCCCTCATAGCTAGAGCAGAAAAAGGCATAGTTCTAAAAGTCTACGCTCTTGAGATAGTCGGTGACAGCACCCAGGGCCTTGCTAGCGCTCCCGGGCTGGACGGTATCGGGGTAAAAGGCGAAAATGATCATATGCTTTGTCTTTGCGCAGAACAGACCCTTCGCTCCGCACCTGAAGTGTAGTTCCTCGGAGCTTGTAGCCAGCGTAAAGTACTTATCCTTGCCCGTACGCAGGCCATTGGCACGAATCACTTCCTCCTTCTCAAAGCCCTCCTTGATAGCGTTAAACAGCTCATCCTCATGCTACAGCAAAAGAAAAACCATGTTTGGTTAGTTCTTGATCTCTCTCGATTGGCAATAGTAAAAGTAATGCTTGAGCAGTGATAGCGGGGCTTCAATTTAGGAACAAAGCGAATGCCAGTGTCCACATACCTTGTAGTCTTTGCTCTTCGCCCACACTCCGCCGTCGAGGCCGTAAATGGCAGCTTCGGAGACGGAGCCAGAGCCAACGAGGTTGTTATCAACGTACGGCTGCCACGAATTCGACATGTTTATACAAAAGATTGAAGAGAAAAAAAAAAGAATAAAGCTAATGAAATTCAAATCTAGATGAGGCAATAAGCAAGAGACACGTTGAGTGAAATCAACACTTAAGCTGATGCCCGTGTATTGTGCTGGGTTAGGGTGTTTCCAGAGAAGCCCCCGCTTTGTTCAGACAACGGCAAAATGCCAAATGAATCCCGCTAGGGCCTCCACATGGTCTGATTCTCTAGCGTCTGTGGGGGGCAGTGGGACTCGGCATGCTAGAGCACAAACTCGTGTATCAGGCCAAGCCACGAGTATGTGACACCCAGTGCAGTGTAGACAGATACTAGAGCCAGGGGCAGAAACTGCAGGCGACCAAATGCACAGCCAGGCAGCAGCTCCGTAGCGATAAACAGCGGGATATGGCCCAGAACATAGAGGCGCTCAGCCTGCAACAAGCAGCGCCAGGTGGAGAGACCTTGATCGGATTTCAGCAATGTCAGGGCACACAGGACCCAGATCAGTAGCACAGCTGCCTTGATGGGCAGCTCTTGAGGGCCAAACAGCAGTGGAAACAAGCTGTAGTAGCCAGCGGTGGACAGCACAGCAAACATGCGCAGCGTTCCCTGGGTAGGTGCAGCAGTGAGCAAGCCCAATGGAGCCAAGATCAGGAGTATGGCCTTTTCATGTACGTGCCAGCCAAACATATACGACGCGTATGCACACAGAACTACAGACTGTATAAACCGCTGCGCGCCGCTGCGCCGCTTCTTACTACGACTGCCACCGCTGCTACTACGAATTAGTACAGCATAGGCTGGTATCTGTGCCAATAGCGTGGCAATAAAGGTGGCGATGGGCGGGATGTCGGGCAGCACGGCAAAGCTCGTATCACCCACGAGCCCTCGAGTACTGGCTGTCAAGCTAGACATATCAGTGGCGTGGCCCAGAACTGGCGCAAAACGTGAGGCAAGAATTAGCAGCCGGTCAGTGAATGCGTACAGCGCCCAGAAGTTAGGTGCCCAGTACGCATGGCACAGCCCACGCTTGAACGGAAACAGTCGCGATGCCAGCTGCGGCAGTTGGCCCAGCGCTGCAAACGGGCCAAACGCAGCAGCAAATACTATAACCACAGCCGCTCCCAGCTTGGCCAGGCGCTGTGCCGAGGCGCCAATATCCAAGTCACACCTGCCAGCTGGCTGTCGGCGACGTGTACGAAAGACTGCGCAGTAGCCGACTGCCAAGTAGATAAAGTATGCGGGCGCGATATACATGAAAATGTGCTTGAAGCACAGCAGCACGGCAAAGGTCGTGCCAGCCAAGAGGTCGCGGCCTTCCATTGCAAATGCCAGCGAGTAAACTAGAATGCCAAACAAAAAGCCGTTGTACTGGAAGTGCACATGGTCCACAAACAAGAACCCTGGGCTGAGAAACATCAGCGCTGCTGCAATCTTGCTCTGCTTAGTCCCACCGTTCGCCTGCACGAACTGCCCAAGCGCTGAAAATAGCACGAGCTCCGATACCATCACCGTCATCCGCTGGAAGGCAACGCAAGAACCAGTCGCATAGCCCAGGTTGTCCAGCTGCACGATACGTGGGTCCCACCACTGGGCTGCCAGCGACAACGCCCACTCGAACCACGCAAAGAACGGCGGGTAGTCCAGTGTCCACTCGCTGCGGCTCTCATAGTACCATTTGCTCAGTGGCAGCGAGTTGGTGATCGCCAGCCAGTTTCTATGGACTTCAAAGTCTGTCGAGTGATATGCCGGCCACAGCAGAAACTTGATGCCGACGCCAACCAGCAGAAATGCAATGTCCTTGGCACCAAGCATTGCCGAATCCCTCGCTGAAGCAAGGAAGATTGGGGGGGAAGAGCAGGTAAATACAGCGCTTGAAGAAAGTGGGAAGAAGAGATGGCGGGTGCAGCAGTAGCTCTGGCTTGATGCTTGATGCTTGATGCTTGATGTGGATCAGTGAGCAGACCGCCAGGACTAGAACACGTGCAGAAGCGGGAGCTAGAAACCCTCCAGAAGCCTGGGGTCCGGGCCACTTAGCGCTGATCTGCAAAGAGCCAAGCGAAAAGGCACCAAAGAACATTCCTTTTAGTAAGCCGGCAATTCAAGAAATGGAGCAGCAGGACTGCATCTTCTTCTCCGCTTGCTCCAAAAGGTCGCTATTTATTTTCTCTTTACTGGAGCCCAGCGTCTCACCGGTCTGACCACATTGCCCTGACCTGAGCAGATACGACATCCAGCTACAATAGGTATGTCTCCAACCCTTTTTCTTTTGAGCATCGAGATCCCGAGGTCCTCTCCACCCTCTCGGAAACCTTGTGTTTTCTCCCCACTTGTCACCCCTCCCCGCACCGAACAGCAAGGGCTTGGTCAGCCGCTGATGTTGATGCTGAGCCACGCTGCCTTGTGTCTTACAAAGTGCGCTTTCAGATCCAGCAGTATAAAGGCCCTTTCAAGGCCATTGTAGCCATTGACGGACACAGGTGCACATTAGCTGTCCATTCTTCAATGTCAGTCATGCCGCGTTCGGCGCAATAAGCCGCTGTCAGCTGGTGCGCGTGGCCATTTATCGGGAAGCGCGTGTCTGCTTCTCCTCCTTTATTGCTATAGTGGTGGGCCGAGATTGCAGCGACCAGATGCTCCTAGCCACGCCAAAAAGATTGTGCTATTTTCTTCATTGGGCTCCGCCTTTTTTTAATTCAAAGGGGGCCTTTTAGGCTTAGTGCGCTATTTAAGAGCCTTTTCTTTCAGCTTTGACCAGCCTTTCCGTGCTCTCCCCATGCCGATCAGCGGGTTGTATGTCTTACAAGCACACATCTCTTGCGGATTATTTTTTTTGGCCACAAACCTCTCCACAGTCTCTCTTCATCTGTCTTTCTCTGCTTTAATTTCTGTACATTGTCGCTGCTGCATACGGCATATTAAACACGGACGTCTGTTAATCGCTCGCTGCCGTCCCACTTGTCTCTCCCTTCTCTCTTTCTGTATTACTGTCCCGGGGCCGTACAGGATCCCCTCTCTTGCCTGTTTAGCAAACAGGTTGTTTTGTGTACACCACTGCGTCCGGGTCTGGATTAAGATTTGCACAGCAAAAGACCCCTCCTTGCCTGCAAGCCTCTCTTCTCAACAAAGCGCCTCCTTTTGCTAATTACTATTACTTGTCTTTGCCTTGGCTAGCACCCCTTTTTTTTCTTGTTTGCATTCACTCTCGTCTTGAATCAGCAACCACGTCGTCTCGGAGAGGAGGTTATTTGCGGGTGTCTCTCTCTCTCTTATTTACTCGCATTAAATGGCCTCGAACAACGGCGGCTACCATGACAGCAGTCACAACCAAGCCCAGTTCCGTCGGGCTACCGGTAAGGTCGCCATGGCAAACAATGTCGCTGTTGGCCCACCCCTTCACCACCAATTGTCTCAGCAGCTACAGTACGCCCACCAAAGTCCCCAGGGGCCTCCGCTACAACACCCTTACGGACCGACGTCGCCTCAGTATGCTGCCGAGCAACGGATGCAGCCACTGTATGCGCCAGGCCCCGGATCAGGGATGAGCCATGGTGCCACCAACTCTGCTCTTCCATCGCCTCGCGCCTACCAACAGCAGCCTCAGCACATGCAGCAAGCTATGTACTTTGTGCATCCTACGAATCCAGCCTATCCGCCACAGCCTTTGACTCCCTCGGGTACTCACTACGGAATCCCTGGCCAGCAGCAGCAGCAGCAGCAGCTCTTGCCTGCTCAGCACCATGCACCGCCGCAGGGTCCGCATGCTCAAGTGCAATATCAGGGTGGGAACCCGGCAATTCAACACCAGCCGCAGCATCAGCAGGTGCAGCGCGTGAACGAGTCCTTAGGCTGGGACCAGTACGACGACGGCTCGGGAGAGTCACTTGATCTGTATTCGCACCACCAGAGATCTCGACAGCAACAGCAGCAGCAGCAGCAGGGGCCCAAGCCAAACCCAAGCATGTCAAACGACTCTGCTATCCACAATGTGTCGTATGGCGGTGCTGAGACAGCAAACTCTTCGATATCTCACTCATCGTTGGTTGATGACCTACGACGCATGGGCATCGGCTCGGCCCAGGCCGCGTCTCGGCAGCAGGCTCCCCCAGCGACGCGCAAAAATGTGTCAACAGAGGCCCTACGCAAGCGCGAGCAGGAACTAGAGGACGCATACGACGACGATGACGGCATTTCCGGCGTTGATATCGATGTGACTCTGTTCCCAGCAAACTCTCGACAGATGGCGCATATTGGGCGGTCTGAAAAATACGGCTCCCCCGCTGACTCTGCTCCACACACCACCTCGTCATCACCAGCTGGCGCTCCACCCACAGGTAAGAATCTCGAACCCACATCCACCACTGCCTCTCCAAATGCCATAGCGGGTGTTCTCAAAAGCACACCAGGTAAACCACTTCACAAACCGCCTTTGCTGCAGTCACATCCACACTTTGCCGAGAAGAATCAGATCAGCCCGCGAATGTCTCCACGCCATGCTCGGTCCATTGTCAGCGACGCTGGTTCCAGACAGCAGTCTGCAGTATCTGCGGGAGGTGGGCTTGCTAAGAGCGCTTCTATGAACAGGTCACGCTCATTTGCCAACGCCTCAGCCTACAACGATAGGCATGGGATGGGCCACTCGCCGCGTCTGATGTCTAGCAACAGCCTTGCTTCTCGGCCTCGCTACGGCCGCCCACTGACACCTGGTAAAACACATGTCTTGGTGGGACCGAAGGCACTGCGGCTCCTGCGGAATCAGTCGAGCGGCTCGCACCACCCAAGTGGGAGAGCCAAATCAGTCACTGCCTCTTCTGCACAACTGCAGCCGCTTCCTCCACATTGGAGCAGGTGCAACAAGCGCACTGCTCCCGGTACTGCTTATCGGTCCAACTCCATTAACCACACCAGAACTCACAATGGCCACTCACCTAATATCAATACCACCACCTCCACTGTAGTTCGCAACCCTGTCTTGGCCCTATCCGGAGGGAGCCCAAGGATCAATATGTCGCGCAATGGCTCGCCAATGGGGCCACAGCAGCCGCCTCAGGATATGGCGGGCGGGCAGCGTCTCTATGGATCCACTGGACGCTCCGGACCTGCTGGTACGCCAGCAGGAGTGCACTCGGCAGCTACGACTAACAGCAATAGCTCTCCAGTGTATTCGGGACGCCCGTATGCCAACGACAACGGGTTTGACTCATCGTCCGACCGCATTGCTGGTGGTGGACGACCTGCCTTGCAGCAGTACCCACCACCGCAACAGCATCAGCAAATGCAGCATCAAGTGTACGGAGCGCCTGCTCAGCTCTACTCTGACCCTCGCGACCGCAATGGAACGGCACCCTATACTCAAATGCCACACAGTGGTCTGCCACCGCCTGCCAATGATGCTTATGTCCAGGGCCCGAACTATAGCTTGTCGAGCAGCGGCGATGCTTTGCCTAATCCCGAGCCCGGGTTTCTAGCACCGCCAGGAATGCGACCTTGGACAAGCAGCAGCAAGTCGCTTCCAATTGTAGTGGGGCAGCACAGCGGCGAGCGAGACGTGCCTAGCAGCGGGTCGAGCAGCGCTGTTGGCATTGCGCCAATGATCAACATGCCGTCGGCAAAGGTTGTTGGAGCGAGCCCCCTGGCAAAGCCTCCGCCGCCGACTTTGGCGAGTCTGGAGGCGTACCGGGCCAGCATTCGGCGGTCGAGCGACCCGGCAGCGCAGCTGGAGTTTGCAAAGTACATTTTGGAGCACGCCCGTGGGATGGCCGACCAAGAAAATAGCGGCAAGGCAGCAGCAGCAAGGTACGAGATGCTGACGAGCGAGGGAATTAAATGGGTTAAAAAGTTGGCAGGTGGCGGTATTACTGTGCACCGCTCCAACATTGCAGCGGAAGCGCAGTTTTTCTTGGGCTCTGTGTATTCGCAAGGCATCTATGGCGTGGTAAAGGACGATGTTAAGGCCTTTTCCTACTATCAGCAGGCGTCAAAGGCGCAGCATGCCGAGGCCAATTACCGCACAGCTGTGTGCTATGAAATGGGGGTGGGCACGCGAAAGGACGTCGCACGCGCGCTGCAGTTCTACCGCAAGGCGGCAGCACAAACCAATGTTCCTGCAATGTATAAACTGGGCGTCATTCTGACAAAGGGGCTGCTGGGTGTGGCAGCTACGCCTCGTGAAGGCATTACGTGGCTAAAGCGAGGAGCTGACAATGCCACACCCGAGTGCCCACACGCGCTACATGAGCTGGCGCTGTGCTATGAGTCGAACAGCATCCCGGAGATTATCCCCGACGATTCCTATGCGCGCGAGCTGTTTATCAAGGCCGGCAGGCTCGGATATGTGCCGTCACAAGTGCGGTTGGGCCAGGCATATGAGTACGGCACGCTGGGGTGTGCCGTGGATCCACGCAAGTCTATTGGGTGGTACACGCGCGCGGCGGAGAAAGGCGACAGTGACGCTGAGCTGGCGCTGTCCGGGTGGTACCTGACGGGTGCCGAGCCGTTCCTGCCGCAGAATGACGTCGAGGCGTACCTGTGGGCAAGGCGTGCGGCAGACCGTGGGCTGGACAAGGCGGAGTACGCTGTGGGGTACTACTATGAGTGCGGCATCGGCGTTGCACAGCCCGATGTGCACGAGGCGCAGGCCTGGTACGCTCGCGCTGCGCGCAAGAACAATCGCCGTGCCATCAGCCGCCTCCGCGAGCTCAAGCAAATGGGTATTCAAGCTGCTGCTGCCAGCCGGATGTCGCGGCCCCGGCGGAGTAAGGAGGGGTCGCTGTTCTAGACCGCTCCCCATTTTTGACTACCTTGCTCTCCCACACAATGCGGGTTTCTCCTAGTACTCATTTGCTGTTTTTGCTTAGATTTTCAAACAGGATGCCGTGCTTTCGTTCTAATCCCCCTTTTTAATATCTTCATTATCGATAGCGGACAATTGGAGCGCATGCAATTATGTATGCCGGGATGTTTGCGGCATCCCTCCCTTCCCTAATTTCGCGCCTGCCATTGTGCGCTGATAGGAAACACCCATTGTGCTGGTGATGCTAGGAGGAGGACGCGGAAGGCTGCTGCTGCTGCTGCTGCGGATGCTGGTGGTAGACGTAGCTTCTTCCATCAAAGCAATGAGCAGGCATGCGGGCAACAGACGATCGGGGGATATGCGCAGCAAGACCAGACATGGTGTCAGATGGTGGGTGGGAGCTATATGCAGGCAGAGGCAAGGCATGTCACTCTTTGCTCACGAAGCCTGTTAGCTTTGGCTGCGCGACAAAGGTTTCTATGGACAATCAAAGTCAAAGCCGACGGCGTGAGAATTGTGACGCGACAATGGCAAAGTCGGGCCGGCCCAGAAAAAAAAACAGAAATTAATGGCAGCAAAAAAAGCCATCGAGAGTGTGGATGGCTGCCTACTGTGGCCTTGTTGCTTTGCGTCAGCCGCAGGAGAACCCACTTTTTTCTTGCCTCTTTCATGCGAGATGTTTTTTTGGACAATTGCAGGATTGTGGAACAATGGTGGGCATGCACATTAACGCAGCAATGTGCTTCCCGTTGCCTTTGCTTGGCTTTTAGGGAAGCTGCGGCCGTGCCGCTAGCGATGTCGCAAGTGGGGGACGGAGGAGCCCTGTGGAGGAGGGGCCACTATAGCGTAGCTTGGATGCGATGATGGTAGCCTCACAGCTTTCTTTTTTCTGGCTTCCTATTGTCTGTAGCTTGCAAAACATTTTACGCTCCGCCCCCTAACCACCCTAGAGATACTCGCTCCCTCCCCCACTCTCTGTTGCCTCTTTCATTAGATATTGCTACGTCTTTTTCCTACACTTAATCCCTGAGATCTACACTAGTCGGTGTTCTTGGTTCTTTGGCAGCTGTACCAGAATCCAAAGGCGGGCTGAATCGTAGGTAGGTCTCCCCTTGTATCGCTTTTTTCATGGTCCAGCGGTCCCTCGCCCATCCCCTCCTTCCCTTTTCAGCCTCATTGCTTTCTCTCTGCCGGGGCCCAATTCGGGACGAGGCGCAGACAGCGAGGAGGCTTTGCTGACTCCTACCCATCAAAAACCCGATGAGGCACGTGAGGCGTGTCTTTTCTACACGCGATGCATAAATGAATATACTCAGATACTTGTCGTGTTGCTTTATTAAGCCGATGCGGACAGGTAATTGGTGGAGATGACTTTTTTTCAAGCCCCGACCAGCCTGGTTGCATATGCCATTTTCTGGATGGGATTCCGCACAGTTGGGAGGACAATGTGTGTTTCCATTGTTCGCCGAACAAGCCGAGGTACATAAATATATATGACATGCAGATAGGCGGGAGATGTAGTAAATTGACAATTGGCGTTCGCTCCCGGCGCCCAACGCAACGCTAACATGTATAAATAGTGGCAAGTCCTTTTGCACACCCATGCTGCTTCTTTGAGCGCACCTTCCCTCTTTTTCTTTTTCTTTATTTTTCTTTTCTTGGCGCTCAAGTCCTAGCCTTTTTAGCCTTTCCGATATCGCCCGAGCCTTTTTGACAGCCATTTTGAGCGCTTTGTGTATTTTTAAAAGGGCTTAATGGAAAGCAGAGGCGGAGGTGGCCACGCTAAAGTCTCGCGTCCAATTGCTTGCGCAAAAGAAGGCAGGGAAGGTGGGGGTGAGGATTGCTGGAATCATGCTCTTTAGCAGCAAGGCAGCAGCAAGGGCCCTTGTTGTCAGGGTTGTTTTATTAAAGCTTTGCTTAGCGATATTTTGGTCTCAGCGCTTTTACTCTCGTCCTTTAGAACTACCGACACACACGTTCACTAGCACGCAAAAAGAACTACTCATATGTCTGGACAACACTCGTTTCCACGGATGCCGTCGTCGCCTAATGGTTCACCAATCCACTCTTCTCACCGCTCTCCTGGGCACTCGGCCCGAAATCCAGCTCGCACAGAGTCGGCAAACACGCGCAACTGTTGGGCCACGATGCGGCGCGAGCGACAAGCACGAGTGGACGCTGTGCTTGACGCGCATGCCTCTAACGTAGCAGTGGGGCTGCCCAGCCCGCCACAACGAAGCGAGAACACACGAGGCGCAGCAGGGCAGGACATAGTAAAAGCAGTTCGTGCGCGGGCTCGCGAAGTTGGGTGGATGCTGGGCAAGCGCACTAAGCCTCGAGCAACTAGGCTGACGAGCTTAGCACAAGCCCTGCGCTCAACACAGTACGATGAGGACGACGTCATCAGCGATGGGCTGCGAGCTGGAGGATTGGCAGAGAGCCCGGCAGAGCAGTCGGCTGAGTTTGACACTGTACAGGAGATTGCAGCGCTGCGTGGGCTCATGCGCTCGTTGGTCCGCCTGCAGACCGAGCACCCGGATGCCGACGTGCGTCGCAGCACTGGTGAGCTGCTAGCGCGCCTCCACGGCGGCGAGAAAAAGACACTCAACATTCCCTTGCCTCGCGCCACCGCTGCAGGCCCATCGTTTTTCTTCCCAGCGCAGGCATTCGCGCAAGTGGTGCACAACCACGCGAGCAATACTTACGACACAGGTGACCTGTCGTCGTCAGACGAGGAGTTTTCAGTATGCAGTGACGACAGCAGCCAGCCGGAACGCGTCGATAATTGGGCACGCAACTTTGCCGAGGTCCTCGAGACGCCCTACCCGCTAGGGCCACCACATCTATTCCAGCTCCTCCAGGCCCAGCCGCAGTGTGGATACGCGCTGGCCATGACTTTTGGATCAATATTCAATGTGCAGCGCTCGAGCATCAAGGAAAGCGATGCGCACTGCCTGTTTGCCGCTGCTGCAGCGCAAGTCGGATGCTTTCCACTCGTGTGCCTAGCCGAAGGCCGTGCACTGGCCACCTGTGACAATGAAAACGCTGTGGCATGCGAGGCCTGGCTAAATCATGGTCTTCAAGCTGCACCTGCCAAGTCTCAGCTACTGGCACGCTTTGGTGCCCACCTGTGCGCACGCTCCTGGCACCTGAGTGCTGCCGACGTGGCGCACTATGTTGACGAGTACGTGCGCATCCACGTGACTCAGAGCACCTCTGCCATGTCTACGCCCCGCCGCAGCCTGTCCTCATCGGTTATAGCTGCTGGCCTCTCGCGAAAGTCTGTTGAAGAGTCGGCGCTACGCGACCTCTTGCACGCCGTCGTAATCATGTCCGTTGCTCATGGGCTGGGCGCCTTTGCTTCGGCCTGCGGCATCACTCCCGACTTGGACCTGCCAGCCGGGTCGTTCTTCCCTCACTCCGAGCCATTTATGGTTGCTGAGACTATCTCTGGCCTGTCGCCGGTGCCGCCACCGGAGCTACCCCAGCCTCTCTCGCAAGAGGTACCAATGCCGCTGTCGCCGGCCTTTGTTGACCAAGTCGAAAAGAATACCGCCGACATGATAGCGCGCCTGCAGCAGCCACTCTACCCTGAGCCAGCAAGGTCGGAAAGCAGCTACCACGTCGAATCTCAGATGTCGCCACACATGCCATGGATCCAGCAGCACTCGCTCCCGCCGCCCCCAGTATCGCTGCTGAGGCACCTGTCGGGCGGCCCCGAGTCACGCACGGCTGCATACCTACGTAGCTTGGGTCATGCCATTGACCCGCTGACCAACCCCGCTCAGCATTTTGACGCTTACCGTCACATGCGCGCTCGGAAGCTTGTCAAGTATGACCTGCCAGACGAGCCCGCGGCGCTTCAGCGACCAGCCGACAGTGGGAACGGCATTGACTGCGAGCCGCCCATGCCACAGTCAAGTATCGAAGGTCCACGTGCTCTCCCGTCACAAGGCCAAACGACTTCGGTGCACCTTACCACGCGTGAAGACTTGCACTGGGACTCGCTAAGCGCGTACTTGCGCCAGCAGCTCTCCATCGACGACGACTATCTGGGCAAGGAGGCTCAGACTGCGCGTGGACTCACTGCGCGCCCCTTTGCTGAAGCCGCCATGCCTTGCCTTTCGCCCCAGTCGGATAGTAGCGATGCCGCTGTGTTTGTTGCTGACTTGGGCATTTCGCCGCTAAAGTCCGAGGGCTCCAAGCACGAGTGGGACAGGTCCCCCGAGTTTGCTGAAGGCGGGCCCATCGACGACCTGAGGCCCAAGTGCTACAGCATGAGCAATGTCTTTAGCATCTCGCATACCAGCCCCAGCAGGAACATCTAT
The DNA here is from genome assembly GCA_027578835.1 of Coemansia sp. RSA 2050. Lineage (NCBI taxonomy): Eukaryota > Fungi > Kickxellomycota > Kickxellomycetes > Kickxellales > Kickxellaceae > Coemansia > Coemansia sp. RSA 2050. The sequence goes on along the minus strand of JANBSU010000013.1, from coordinate 50,878 downwards.
CCAAGCACTAAGCCGGCTTCCGTCTCCTCGCGCACCACTGCTCCTCCACTGGTTGTTGACGCTCGGCAGTTCCACGACGCCATCTGGCACTATACGCTCAGCCTATACCATATATACGAAGAGTACTACTTTTACTCAAAGTTTAAGGATGAGATGACGCCCGATAGCACCCAGCTTGACCTGCAGCACCCGTCTCGATACGCCGACACCAACTACTACTCTCAACAGGGTGCCGTGCCCATTCCCCCACAGCACAACAACTACGGCTACTACAAGGGATCGGGCCCCGAAGCCATGTCGGTTGATACCGAGACGGACATGGATATGAGCAACTCTAGCAGCCAGTGTCACTTTAGCAACAGCCCCCAGCAGTACAACAAACGGCTAACTGAAGAGCTCAAGCTCCACATCCGTTCTGTGGTTCGCAATCCCGGATCCATTCATGCGGTTGCTGCACAGCCTCCCATGGCCACTGGCTTGAATCTGTGCATCGAGGAAATGGTGCACGTCAACCTTGTCATTTCGCTTGCTCAACGCCAGGCCGAGATTATACACGGCATCCGCGCTATTCGTGAGTACGAGGAAGATCCAGCTCGTCGCTAGACCAACCAGTAACAGCTTGCCTAAAATTTGTATAAATTCCTTCATTTTGAACAACATGTGGATCATCAGATCAGGCCAAAGTTTTTGGCTTGCCCTTTGGCTTGGGGGTGTTATCAAGCGGCAATGCATCTTGCCTCTCCGATTCGTCTTGCAATTCGCTCTAGCTATTTAATTGCTGACTCGTAAAAAAATGCTTCGCTCTGCCCATGCCTTCTCGCAAGCAGCTCGGGCGGTACGCACTCTCTACACAACGCCTGCGTTAGCTGTGAAGCGCCGCAACAACCGCAAGGCCGAGCTCGAAGCCCAGCGGAATGCCGAGGCCGAGGCCGCACGTCGGGCTCAGGAGCAGCTGCGCAAGCTGAAAGACACAGACTTTCTCAATTCGCTAATTAACCCTGAAAAGCTGTTTAGCACAACACAAATTTCGCAAGAAGACGCAGCAGCAGCCGTCAGCGGTAGCGGCGGTTCAGCGCTCTTGCAGCAAGCCGGCGGCGAGGGTGCGAGCGTTATCAGGCGAGAGGCTAATTCAGGGCATTTTGCCTGCCATGTGCGGCCGGAGGAAGTGAAGCTGGTCACCGAGGTCGCGCCAAAGGCTATGGTTGGATCTGATTTCAGGTTTAGCTTGCAAGTAATGCCAGAGATGGCGGAAAAGAGCGCGCAGATCCAGGCTGACATTGTGCGCCGAGTCGTCTCGTTGGATAATGCCAACTCGAGTGCTATCATGCACTACAATATTGGCAATGCTGTCAAGACGTTTGGCCGCTCTGATGGCGATTCGGGGTCGCCTGAGGTCCAGGCCGCCGTGTGGACTGTGCGCATCAACAACCTGGAGGATCACTTGCGTGGACACAACAAGGACCACCACAACCGTCGTGCGTACACGAAGCTCTTGCATAAGCGCGCAAAGATGCTAAGGTACCTCAAGCGCGAGTCGCTGGAGCGCTACTATCTGTGCCTGAAGCAGCTTGGGCTGACCAAAGAGATGGTCGAAGGCGAGATCCTACAGCCGAAGCGCATCTTCTGAAAAACGATGGCGTGCTATATTTCTTCTATTTAGACATGAAAATTCCATATTTACAAAAAGGGTTTGTTTTTTTTGGAGACCATGGTTCACCGGACTCTTGCCCATACAGGGTCCAAACTCGGGGACGCCAACATGAACTAATGCGATGCTGGCGGGTGAGAAAAAAAAAATAGCTACTCTTGTCACCAACTCTCTTTTTTATTTAATTATTCTATAACATGCCTCCCAAGCGCAAGACAGTCAGAGAGGTCGAATCTTCAATGTCGGAGTCGACATCAGCCAGCGAATCCTCAGACATTGACGCAGCAGCCACGCCCCAAACTCGCTTGCGCAGGTCAGGAGGCCGGGGAGGCTCATCAGCGCCACACTCGCCGGCACTAAGCACCCGTCGCTCCACCAGACTAACCTCACAAGCCGAGCAGCCCTCACCCTCTACCAACCCGCGAGGCCGACTAACACGCGGTGTTCGCCCAGCAGTACCCAGCAAGGAAGTAGTGGCCTCGCCAGAGCCAGTCCGACGTGGCCGCGGACGAGGCCGTGGGCGCCCTGCTACTGTGGCACATGGGGATAGCCCGACAGTGCCGCGCAAACGGGGCAGACCACCTGGCAGGCGCGTCAAGATAGAGATTGATGACAGCGAATCGGAGCCCGACTCTGCCTCTGCCATGGAGCCAGAGGACGACGATGTAGCCGAGTCGCTGGATAAGGACGAAGAGACAGAGTCCGAAAGCATGGCTGGCAGCGAAGAAGTTGGCGCCAGTGAGTCGAAATCAGACGGAGATGGCAGCGAGGATGAAGAGGAAAAGTCTAGCGAAAATGATGAAGTAGAGACCCCCGACACTCCTGCTATGCGCAGACCGGTTGGCAGACCACCTGGGCGGCCGCCAGGCCGTGGGCGTGGCCGAGGGCGCGGTCGGCTGAGAGCTGCAGACTCGCGCCCGCTAGAGCGAACAGCAGCCAGTAGCGAGCTCGAGGACAACGACTTGGACATGCAAGACTCTTCCCAGTCTGACCTTGGCGGGGAGGATGGCGGGTCTGGAGTCGCCACGCTGGCCAACCTGACGCAGCGACAGCGAGCCAAATTGAAACGCGACCTTGACGAGGAGCTAATGGAATTGCCAACTGAGGCTAAGCGGTCCAAGCTCTCTGTGGAGGAGGCTGCGCTGCGCAAGTCGGAGAACGCACGCCGCCGCAAGTTCCAGAGCCAGCAGCGTGCCGACCAGCTGAAGCACGAAACTATCAATCGGCTACTAAACAAGCAGACGTCAAAGGGTCGCAACAAGGTTTCCGAGGACTATGATACTAGGTCCACCAGTGCTGATGTCAATGATGTCGCTCCTGACATGCTTCGGTATGTCCAGAAGTGCCGTGCGGGTGATACTACTGATGGTGCCAGCTCTAGTGCCAAGCACATTGACTGTACGCTTTCGCTTCCCTTGGGCGTTGATATCGGCACGGTGTTTCCGGCTGCTAGTGGCCCAACTATCACGCCGGACTCAAAGTATCCACCGCCCGTGCCTACTTGCTCTGTGGACGGGTGCCAGCAAAAGAAGAAATACAGCGTCGCGTCGCATGCTGCGTGTTCCTTGGAGCACTGGCGCATCCTAAAGGCTGGCAATGCGTAGTCGGATTGCCGATGGCACCATAGTCGCTCTTAATCATTTGCATAGGCTAAACCGAACAAAGCATACTCGCACAGTGGCAAGATGCTACTACCATACTGCCTCAAGCTGAATGCGAGGATGCCTATCCTCCATTGCGCTGATGCTGCCAACCTTTTTTTGGGACGGCAAGGAGGCTAGAGCAAGCAGCGCCTGTTTTCCTTGCCTTTTTCGAGGATCACGGCGAGCAGCTGAAAGGGGGGCTTGTGCCGTTAGATTCTGGCACACCTTGCTCCTGTTACGGCTGCAAACATGTTCAACATTAAGTGTTTTTTAACAGAATGCATATACAGCAAAAAAGAAGACGATGTTGTTGGAAAAGCGCATGTATAGTACGGAGCTAGATAAATTAGACGGGTAGTTGGTTCTGGAAGCCAGCCAGGCGATCGACTACTTGGCTCACACCAGGCAGGCTGAGGAAGCGACCGATGACAGGCATGTGGCGAAGAAAATTGACGACGACGGGGAAAAAGTCGCCAAACAAGTTCAAGAACCCAAAGGCCTCGATCAGAATACCCAGTATGGACCACTTCATCAAAACCAAGAAGAACCCAGCAAAGAAGGCAAACGACCCGCGCAGCTTGTCGCGCCGAGTAAAGAAAAACATGGTCTTTTGCACGCCGATAATCATCGACATGCCAGCCAGGAACAGGATGTTTCCAATAGCTATTAACCCGGCATCGAAGAACAGGACTACGCCAAGACTGATCATGGCAAACCCAAACGCCGACAGGCCAACGCCGATTTCTACACAAGTGGCTCGCCAAGGCAGGGGGGATATGGATTAGTATGACGGACCCAAAGGGGCATTCTTCAGTCAGGTCGGGAAGCGTGTACGCCCTATCGATACAACGCCTAGGAAGGGCAAACCGCTCTCGATAAAGGAAAACGTACTTTGCGTGTCAGTCAACCACATTTCCAAGTGTAATGCTCAATCGAGGCGCAAGATGAAGCTGGAATTCAAATATTAAAAGAGGACAGTAGAAGGGGGGGGGGGAAAAGGAGAGCAAAATCACTTTGCTCAGACCTTTCTGAAAGCTCTGCTTGTATGGGGACCGCTCTACCTGTTTGTAAAAAAAAAAGTTTCCTTGTAGGCAAAGGGAGAGCAGGCAGGCGAGACACATGTATTAATATCAGTACGTAGCTCTGAAATTGGGCTCAAAACGTAGAAAGTAAAAAACGATTAAATGGTGCTCCCGGCCAGGCATTTGGGCAGCAGAGACATCGGATAAAAACACTCTAGCGCCTGCCAGCAGCCACGGGCTGGGCAGCAGCCGGAGGAGCAGCCGAGGGCTTGTCGCCTCTCATCATCTTGACAAACTCGTCGTAGTCAATTTGGCCGTCGCCATTGACATCAGCCTCCTGGATCATTTCATCGACTTCCTCCTGAGTGAGCTTCTCGCCAAGGTTAGTCAGAGCGTGACGCAGCTCCGCCGCAGAGATAAAGCCATTGTCGTCCTTGTCAAAGACGCGGAAGGCCTCCTTGAGCTCCTCCTCTTCGTTGTTGTCGGAGCTCTGGCGCGCCATCAAGGAGAGGAACTCGCCAAAGTCTATCGTGCCGTTGCCGTCCTTGTCGACCTCGTTAATCATGTCCTGGAGCTCAGCCTCGGTCGGGTTCTGGCCAACCGAACGCATCACGCTGCCCAGCTCAGCAGCGGTAATGTTGCCATCGCCGTCCTTGTCGAACAGAGAGAACGCCTCGCGATACTCCTTAATCTGGTCCTCGTTGGTGTTATCGTTGGACTACACAGGAGTAGCAAAGGACACATGCAAGAAAGAATATGTCGTCGAAATTAGCATAAAGCCGCCTACCAGCAAACATTTCCTTGAAAAATCCCCTCTCGCGGTCGCACAACTGGTGACCAAGAAAAATTTGCCCAAAGAAAAGACAAAAAGGAAGCACTTACCATAGTGTATACTTTTAGTGCGAGCTCAACTATGTGAAATCTGAAAGTCAGAGAATATCGATTAAGAGAAAATAGAAAATATAAGGAGGAGAGGGTAAAATGGCCTAGCTGACCGGGAAAAAAAGTGCGATGGTGCATTTATACCCCTCACCCTAGCCAGGCTTGGCTCCTTGCAGCTCATTGGCTTGCCCCCACCTTCTCCGCGTGTTCGGTCAGCCATTATGACGACAACGGCTGCTAAATTGAAGACTGTCGCCACCGCCTCTGCTAGCTTGCCTGCCTATTTGCCTGCTGTTGCTAGACGTGCCTGAGCTGCACTTTAAGCGTCAGGTGGCCCACCCAGGCACAATTGCTAGGGACATCTGACGATGCTTAGGCTGCTTTAGACCAAGGCACGGCGCTTTGGCGGACAAAAAGTTCCCGATTTTTTTTCTCAGATACCAAAGTGTTTCTGCTCAGAACACAGTCGTTGGGAGAGAAAAATCAAGATGTTTCGTTAAACCCAAAGGCGACAAAAATGAAAATGGCATAGTAGTAATGGATGGCATTCAAAATGGTGTCAGAGACCGTCCAGCGGCCGCTACCAACAGCAGCCACTGCCTACCGCTGTCCATGAGCTACTCCCAGTCAGCCGAATTGGGCATCCAGACTGGTCCTGTCGCTCCCTAGGTCGCCCGTCGCCCAGCAGCCCACCATGTTCATCGTGCTCACCGCCGCCTTGCTCTTGCTGCCGGTGAGCCAGCCGGTTGGCGAGGTTGTAGAATACGTCTGCCACGCCGTCGTCGTCTCGGCAGGAAACTTCCAGTATCGCGCTTTCGTCCCCAGTGATCGCTTTGATGTAGTCACGCGCTCGGCCATACTCAACTTGGCGCCGACCGGGAGCCAGATCCAGTTTGTTTCCGACCAGCAGAAGCACTACACGCAAGAGGGAGTTTGCATGCATAATTAGCCAGTACCCACACATGGCGCCTTGAGCTCGGCAATGCCAGCTAGCCACACCCTTACCTGTGCTCTCCATATCGATGTTTTGCTTGAGCTCTACAAGTCACACCAGCACTTTATCGGTGATTAGTGTCGATATGTATATAGATAGCTTGCGGGCCCTAGCCATTCATCCTATTGCCACGTACCTTGGACCCACGCATCAATGTCTTTGAAGCTGTCCTCGTTTGTGATATCGTACACAAGCACGACTGCGTTGGCTCCGCGATAGTACATCTGTGTCATTGAACGAAAGCGCTCCTGCCCAGCGCTGTCCCAGAGCTGTAGCCTGCACTCCCACCCGTCCACGTCGATTTTGGCCGTGACAAAAGACGCTCCAATAGTCGACGGCGTGCGATCCGAGAACGTGTGATGGACGTACCTCGTAACCAGCGACGTCTTTCCAACAGCTACAAAGAAAGAGCAGCAACACATTGCATGGCGTCCAGTGCCTGTCAGTATAGCCGCAAAAAAGCACAAGCCTTGGCAAGGCCAATTGCCGGCTCATGCGGATTGCGCACTGCATTAACGCCAGTGCCTTCATGCGGCGGTCAGCGCTTTACCTTGCTTTCCTAGTATAGCCACCTTGGCCTCTATGGTTCGCGTCATTTCGCGCGCAACAAAAGTATCTGAAAAAGAGAGAAACAACTAACGCAAAAGGCAAGAGAAGTGGTCGGTGCCACTGCAAGCACCTAAACGCACAAAGGGGGAGCCAAAAGTAAGTGATGAGGCCGATGCACTTAGTTTTGTGTCCTGCTGACCAGCTCGGCTAATGCCAGCGACCACAGCGCCCAGTATATTTTCGGGCCAAAATTCCGGGCCAGTAGCCACGCTGTCCAGAGAGCAAGGCCAGGCGGGGATGAGATGACGCGCCATGTGTCTCTTGCCCGAATAGTGCTGTTGTCGCTAAACAGCAGCAATGCATCCCTGGTAGATCTCTTGCGAGCAAAAGATGCCAATGCTCAGCAACTCGTGCTCTTGTTATTTTGTACACGCTGCTAATCCATGTCGTCTGCTCGTACAGCGCGCGCGTCAAAGGACTCGGACGAGCGCCTGTCCGTCGCCTCCAAGAGCCCGCCGTCGTCTGGCTCGTACCCGCGCTCCAAGGTCGCAGCGTGGTTTCTATACGCAGCAGACTGGATCACAGTGATAATAGTCGCTGCAGCCGGAGCAGTCATCCTCATCCCTGGACCCCTGCAAAAGCAATTTCTCGTCACCGACCCCAGCATCCAGCAAATATACCACAACGACCGCGTCTCCATAGATCGAGTGTGTGTCGTCCTCACTACCGCAGCTCCAATTGTCATTATAATGCTGTGGATGGGCTATCGCAGGGCAAGGCTCAGCGAGCTCCACCAGGCTATACTTGGCTTGGCTCTGTCGCTAAGTCTGTGCACTTTGTTCACGTCGATATTCAAGCAACTGGGCGGAGTGCTATCGTCTGACTTTCTAGATCTCTGCCGCCTTCCTCAAGACGACTTTGATCGGGCATACCGCACTGGCGCTTCGGTGTCCTTTCACCAGTGCCAAAACAAGAACATCAAGAGCGAGATGCACGAGCTCCCGCTCTTCTCAATTACCAGTAAGTGCCTCTGCTGACAAGCCAAACCATTCGCTGTGCGTTGTGCCCAGAAGCACTCAAACCATGACATTTCCTAACGCCCTTGTAGTCTCCGCTTGCGGCATGGCATATCTGTCGCTGTTTGCTAGCGTCCAGCTAGGGCTCCACCTGCACCCAGAGGTCCGCCGGCGACTAAAGGCTCTGTCGCCAGACGGCCGCATTGCTCGGAGTCGGCCAGGGCAGACCCTGATCTCGTTCATATGCCTGCTGCCTGTTGGCGCTGGCATGGCCTTTCCTGGAATCGAGACCAGATACCATGGCGGCGGCCGTGGCTGGGGCTATGCGTTCAGCATCTTTGTCGGATACCTGTTTGCGCTGTGGGGACATGTTCTCTACTGCTACGACCTCACAACGGGGCTAGTGCTTCCACCTTACATATAACATTAAATCATCTCTAGCCTAAGGCACGACATGCACAAAGGTTTGGCTCAGAGAGCAGCAAATCTAGTCAGTGTTGTCGTCCAACGTGTTAACAAGCGAATACTTGCTCAGCACATTGTCCCACGTAGTGCTGCCGTTGACCAGGCACTTGACCAGCTCAACAATTTCGTCAATCGACGCACGGATCTGCTTGGTAGTGTCACGCTCACGCAGGGTAACAGTGCCGTCATCGACAGTCTGGAAATCCACTGTAATGGCAAAGGGCGTGCCCAACTCATCGTTACGAGCATAGCGACGACCAATCGACGCTGATGCAGCATCGTCGACGCGCGCAGGGACACCACCGGCGCGCAGACGGCGTGCCACATCCTGCAGGGGCCTTGCAAAGCTGGCATGGCCCGACAGGGGCAGTACCAAGCACTTGAAGGGCGCCACGGCGGGCTTGAAGCTGAAGAACAACCGATTCTCGTCGCCAGCACGCACGTTGAACGAGTGCTCAAGAAGCGAATACAAGATGCGGCCAATACCAAACGAAGGCTCGATGACATTGGGTGTGTACTCGCGCACATGCTCTGTAATGGTCCGGGTCTCGATAGTCACCATATCTGGAGTTATTTCGTATTCGCCATCAGCAGCAGTACCGCTCAGCACAACGGTAGCCTTACCATCCTTGCTCAGCTTGCTCTGAATAGCAGTGAGATCCGCCTCGGGCAACGACTCCAGGTACTCCTGGACAGGCTTTGCGGCCCGCTTCAGCTTGGGACCAAAGACTTTGCTGTTGGTCTCACACACGAGCTTTACGATGACCAGCGGCTCAGGGTAGCTCTCGCGCACGCAAAGCTTCTCCTTGGTGTACGCCGCATGCTTCGTGAGGTCGTAGGCGGACCGATCGGCACAGCCCACACACTCGATCCAGCCGTGAGAGGTCTTGATCTCAGCATCCCAGCAGTCAGTGGCATAGTGAGCCATCTCGTTGGGCAAGTGCTGGCGGAACCGCAGCAGCTCGTGCTTAATACCAACCGCCATCAGATACAGATAGATGCGAGCCAGGAAATAGCCCAGAGTCTGGTTGTCTACAGTGCCACTGGCGACAGCATCGCCAATTCGCATCATAATGGGCGTGGCCTTTCCGTCAAGCTGGACTTGGCTAGGCAGCAAGGGCAGCTCAATGTGAGCAACCTCGCTGAAACGCGGATGGTCCTTGTTCTGAGGATCAACATAATGCTCAACTTCGGCCATGGTGAACTCGCGCACGCGCAGCAGGCCCTGACGAGGAGCAATCTCATTGCGGAATGAGCGGCCAACCATAGCCGAGGCAAAGGGCATCTTTTGGTTGTTGAAGTCGAGCAGCCGCGAAAAGTTGACAAACTGACCCTGGGCGGTTTCGGGACGCAAGTAGCCCTTCATGTTGCCCGAGGGACCGATGCTGCTCTCAAACATCAGGTTGAACATGGCCGGCGCGGTAACCGTGTTGCCAGTGTCGGGATTGCGAATGTCGTACTTGGTTATCAGGTCAGCAAGACCCTGGCCGTCGTAGTTATCAATCTGCGCCAAGATAAACTTGAACTCCTCAATGACGCTATCCTCGAGCCTGGTAGCAGCAATAGGGCCGCCCTTCTTCTTGTTCTTTTTGGCGTCGGGCTTGGCTGCAGTAGCCGGGCCGGCTTCGTTGCTGATCGATACGCCAGCCATCTTGCGAGCCAAAATGTCGCCCTCTAGGCGCGCTTCCAGGACAGCCTCAACTAGGTGGTCTGCGCGCATGACGCTTCCGTCCTTGGTGTCCTTGCACATCCAGTCGGCAAACTTTTCAACGTGGCCAGAGGTCTTTAGCACTTCTGCGGGCGTCATAATCGAGCAGTCGACTTCGAGCATGTCCTCCTCAATGACAAAGTGCTGCCTCCATAGCGAGATCAGGTTCTGCTGCAGGGCAGCACCCGTAGGCCCAAAGTCGTAAAGACCAGCAACGCCGTTGTAGATGCTGAACGACTGAGCGTAAAAAAAGCGCTTGAGCACAAGCGAGTCTAGTGCCGCACGATCAATGTTGAGGTTTGAGTCGGTCATGTTTTCGGCTAAGCGATCTGCAGAGCAAAGGCGGCGAACAGAGGTGAGAGATAGAAAAGCGCGGGTGATTAGTGGCGAGCGAGCAGTCAAAGCGTTAAAGGTGATTCTGTAGGCGCGGGCAAATTGAGCGGTCACTGGCATTGGAACATTGGCCTCAACGAGAATCACGAGCAGGCTTGGGCCAAAAAATTGAGAGGGGAGAGCAAAGGTAAATGCGGCACTTACTGTAAGACAATTAGATGCCGAGCTGATTAAAAGAAATGAGGGAAAACTCAACGAAAGCAAGAAGGCGGATCGGCTTTGCTCATCAGACCATAAAAATATTTTTGATGCGGCCAATTTCGTGGGCTTGGTGAATCACTACTAGTGATTAATCAGGTTGACTATTCGTTGTATTTGGCCCAAGCGAGCCACCAATGCTGAGCCTTTGCCAAATGTTCTGTGTTGCGTATTTTACGTATTCGCATTGGGTACGTAGAGGTTTGCGTGGTTGCTTTCACAATTTAGTGGCAGCGCTAGATAACGCACACTAACTTGAACACCAAGCCTCCTTTTTGGCTTCAGAGACAAGCAGTGTTTATCACATGCAACTCCTCATATTAGCTAAAGGCGCTTATATGTGCGCCAATGGCAGATGTTTAGATTAAATAGCCTATTATTCGATAGTCATTTTTAAAAAACTCCAAGAGCCTAGAGATGGCTGGCACGATGGAGAAAAAGAAAATGATAGACACTCATGATATTCTTGGCTTGCTCAAACCATTGTGGCAGAGATGACCTGCTGGACGGTCTCGGGAATAGCTGGGGTAATAGGCACAGCGCCCTTGCGCGCCATCTCGTAGTCGCGAGCCTGCTTGAGCTGGTGGTCCTCCCACATGTATTCCACACCACGCTTCCATCCCACATGCTCCTCCGAGTTGACGCGGCTCTCGCCAACGCCGCAGCGGCCGCCCTCACGCTCCCAGTCGGCGGTGCGGCGGAGGCCGAGTCTGTTCCACACAGAATCAAGGGCACCAACAAGACGAGAGCGCATATCAGCGCTGTGACCAGGGCTGGGAGTAATGCGTAGGCGCTCCTCGCCCACAGGGACAGTAGGGTAGTTGATGCTCTGCACATAGATGTTGTGCTCAGTAAGCAGCATGTCCGATGCCATCTTGGCGCGCTCAGCGTCGCCCACAAGCACCGGCACAATATGCGACGGGTTGGGCACAACGGGAATGCCAGCTGAGGCCAGATCAGACTTTAGCTGGCGCACATGGGTCTGCTGCAAGAAACGCTCGCGCTGAGAGCCAGACAGGTACTGAATGCTGGCAACAGCGCCGGCATTGATGGGTGGTGGCAGCGAGGTGGTAAAGATAAAGCCAGGCGCATAGGAGCGAATCATGTCGACCAAGGACGACGAAGCAGCAATGTATCCTCCGACAATGCCAAACGCCTTTCCCAAAGTGCCGGTGACAATATCCACCTGTTCCATCAAGGAGCCAGCAATGCGCTGGCCCACAGGCGCGCTAAGGCTGGCCTCATAGTCGTAGTGCTCAGCAACACCGGCTCCATGTGGTCCGTACATGCCAACAGCATGGACTTCATCGAGGTAAGTGATGGCGCCATACTTTTTGGCCAGCGCACAGATCTCAGGAATGCGACCGACAGTGCCAGACATCGAATAGACGCTCTCAAAGGCAATCAGCTTGGGTGTCGAGCGCGGGTACTGCGCCAGCAGCTCCTCCAGATGAGCCAAGTCATTGTGGCTAAACACGTGCTTTTTGGCTCCTGAGTGGCGAATGCCCTGGATCATCGAGGCATGGTTCATCTTGTCGGAAAAGATGACGCAGTCGGGCAGCGCACTGCACAGCGTCGAGATCGTCGCATCGTTGGCGACAAAGCACGACGAGAACACCAGCGCTGCTTCCATGCGGTGCAGCGCAGCTAGCTCAGCCTCCAGGCGCAGGTGAAGCGCAGAGTTGCCCGCAATATTGCGAGTGCCGCCAGCACCCGCGCCGTACATATCCAGCGCATCCTTCATCGCATCAACAACCACGGGGTTCTTGCTCTGCCCCAGGTAGTCGTTGCTGCACCACACTGTCACAATGTTGGCGGCATTGGCCGTGTGGGCCTGAGGGAACCTGCCAGCCAGGCGGTTGATGTTGTTAAAGTAGCGGTAGCTCTTGTCCCCGTGCTTCTTGGCCAGCTTGGCCTGATACAGGCTCTCGTAGTCAAAGACGGCCTCCTGAGAGTCGTGCGACACTGGAGCATCGGCAGCGCCAGCAGCACCAGCAGCACCAGCCTTGCCTAAAAAGCACAAAAACGAAATGATCGGTAATAGGCTGCAGATGCATTAATCATGTGAGTCCGTGATAAGATGAGACTGTTCAATTCGTTCCTGTCAATTTTTTGCCACCCTTTTTGCTTGTCCGTGCTTAGAGTACTAGTGGCGCCAACAGACAATTTTGCTACACATGAGCAGTTCCAAAAACGCCCCTGCTATGCAGGGTGCAGGGTACAGAAGCAGTAGAAAAAGGCAGCAGCAGCATCACATGGGGAAAATAGAGAGTACTTACTTGGGCAGCTGGCATTGACCTTGGCTTTGCCGTCAGCGTCAGCAGAGTCAACGCACTTGGCGTAAGGGCAAGCAGTCACTGGGGCTTGCTGAGCAGCCTTGGCGGCCTTGGCAGCAGCGACAGCATCGTTGGCGCGGATGGAGGGCCCAACAACAGGGCACTCGGACGCCTTGGCCAAGAGTGCTGACTGGCCCGTGTGGCCGGGGCACACTCCGCACCTGGCCTGCTCGACAGCCGAAGTCGACAGCGAGCGCATGCCACCGCCGCTAAGCCCAGCGTCGGCCAGGCCCTGCAGCGCCGTCATACCGGTGCGGGCAAGGTAAGGGCACGCCCTGTTCAGGAGCGACATTGCCTTGATTGGGTCCATTCGCGAAAAAGTTAGCGGTTGGGTTGGGCGTTGTTGTTTGGTTAGAGTTGAATTGGCGGGGCGTGCACAGCGAGCGAGCAAGCAATTGTTTGTCAGAAAGCAGAGGGCGAAAATATATTTGGTTTTCAAAGGTAAGGAGAAAAAAAAACGTGGGTGTGGCTGGTCCGTCTTATCTCTCCTAGATCAAACGCTCAAGCACGCCACTTTTGCGTCCTTCAAAAAGTCGCCTGCCCCAAAGCGACTCGCCCCGCGTGCCAAGACAAGCGTAGATCTCGGCTGTGGTGTGGGGGATCCGGTTGCACGAGGCGTGTTGGCCTACACAGCATTGCGGAGCTTGTGGAGCCGCTCGCTTAGTACCGACTCCTCGCCCACCGGCTCTTGCGGCACAGGCAGCCTTTGCATGTCGTCCTTCAGCTCCAGGCCAGCCTCATCCGCCACCTGTCGCATGAGCAGCTCTACTTCGTTCTGCTGCGTTGACAGGGCGGTTGTTCCCTTAATGGCGCCCTCCATGTATCCAGTCTGAACATCCAGATCCTCGAACTGAGTCTCGAACGTGTCCATCACCTTTGAAATCTGCTCCAAGTTCATATTATCCATTGCCTTTTCAACGCCTCGGACTACACCCGTCATAGCGCTCGTCACTGTCCGCATTGTCATCGCCGTGTGGACCCGGCCGGCCACTGCATCCACGCGCGACGCCAGCCTCATGAGGTTGAGAGCCTCGTTCTTTTTCCGGATAGCATTCTCCGCGTGTAGCTGCGCTTGCTCGGTGTTGCCCTGTTCAATGGCCTTTTTCAACTTAGCCTGCTCCTTCTTCTCGTCCTTTTTGCACTTGTTCGATTGTCGAACCAGCGTCTTGGTTGTAAGCTACATGTTAGAGGAGTAAAAGCGAGCATCCAGAGCAAGGACTGTTGTTTCTGGAGTCAGTCAAATGTATAGTCTGTGCGTTGCCTACGTCGCCTGCGCGCTAGCCGCCAGAGAGCTGCTTACCTTTAACTGAATCAGGCAGTTTTCCACTACAGGCATAGTTATTGGTCATGAATGCAACACAAGACGGATTAGCTGCTAGTGTTCTCAGACGTTGCTGCTGTCAGTCACAGGTGCCAATACGCACTGATTGAATTCTGGCACTAAAGCGTGTATGTACGAGTGTCGAATTGTAGAATTTACAAATGAGAAGCGCAAGGAAAGAAGCGACTGACAATATCAGAAATCCGTTGCCTTAAATGCGGGGAGTGGCTCTCTCTCACGTGGCAGTCAATGCCAGTGCCAAATGCCAAGACCCTCAGTCCATAGATATCCCAAGCAATTAGACTAGCAGAAGATTAAGGCTAAAAATGACTACAGCTTGGCAAGTACCGCCGATGCGCCAGAAACAGTGACGCCGGGTGCCGGCTCCACGCCGATATAAATCACTTTTAGGTCATCGATGATCATGGCAAAGCGCGCTAGCCGGATCGGGCCCATGCGGCGAGCAGTGCCGTCGTTAACCAGGCCTAGCGCTGACCCGAGCTCGCCGTTGGCGTCGCTGAGCATTAGGATATCGTCCTTGACCTTGTACAAGTTGCCCCAGGCGTGCATCACAAACTGGTCGTTGGACGCCACGCAAGCAACAATATCAGCGCCCTTGCTCTTCAGCTCGCCCACTTTCTCCACGTATCCTGGCATGTGCTCCTCCGAGCACGTCGGCGTAAAGGCGCCAGGCACGGCGAATAGAACGACCTTCTTTCCCTTGAACGCCTCGTGCGTCTTGAGCTGCTGCGGCAGTCCGCATGCATCGGGGTTCTGCGCGTCGTACGGGATATATGTAAGGACTGCGTTGGGCAGCACGTCACCAACCTTGACTGTCATACTTAAGCGTGTGTGTTGCTATAGGAGTAAAGCTTTAGAATACAGATATCAGCAAAAAGAAATTGAGGGAGCAGCTTGTGAAAGCATGCCTGCGTGTGCGCGTGTTTAAAATGGCGCACTTTAGCTCCATTGCGGCGTATTTAGCTGATCATCGAATGTTGGCAAGATCAAGGCCTAGAGCCGATCCCTTGTGCCGCCCATACCTAGCTCCAGGCCAGCATTTTTCTCAATCGAGCTTTGGAATTTCGCTTTGCTCTACCTCATCTCGTGTCGCATTTCGCTACCTATCCTTTTTCTGTATTCTCAATTGCGTGCATTTCTACCTGCTATGTCTTCCCCAGGCAGCACCTCTAGCCGTGAACATGGCGACGACCTTGGCCAGGAGCATGACACTATGGATGCTGAGAACAGCCACAACGACGAAGTAGCGGGCGATTTGTTTGGCGAAGACCCCGAAGACGCTGTTGAAGAGGATAGCGAGCTTGCCGCTATTGCAGCCATGCCCAAGATCCCCAAGCTGAACCGTGCGGCAAACACCTCTGCGTCCGGCAGCCGACGCGGCAGCGAAAGCGAAGGCGCTGACCAGCCAACAGGCACAAGCGTGGCAAGCGAGGCCGAAGAGGCTGCGCCAACTCCTGTTGACCCGAAGCAGGCCGAGATAGACGAGATAAACAGGAAAATCGACGCGGCTCTCAAATCCGGACGTGCTCGCAGACGCAAGCGCACGGATGAAGACGACGCCAACATCGACGAAATGATTGTGGAGCTGCGTAAGCGCATGCGTGAGGCGGCCTACCGCGATATTGACGACAACAAAGACCGCCTCCCCGCTATTCACAAGCTATCTATGCTCCCCGACGTGATTGAGGAGCTCAGCAAGCCGCCGCTGTATGAGGCCTTCTTGGACAACAACATTGTGGAATCGATCAGGCTGTGGCTTGAGCCGCTCGACGATGGCAGCTTGCCTAACCTCGACATTCAAAATGCCATGCTTGAATCACTGGGCAGACTGCCAATACGCCGAGACCACTTGCGCGAGAGCGGAATTGGCAAGATTATATTGTTTATGAGCAAGTGCCCGCGCATAACAGAGCAAAACCGCCGTATTTGCGAGCAATTTGTGCAGCAGTGGTCTCGAATGGTCCTGCGACTCAGTTCTGACTACCGTGACAGAAGAATCAAGGGGGCGTCAGCACCTTCTGATACTCAACACATTCCAGCTGCACGCTCAGCCATTATCGGAGCTAGCCGGGCGCCAGGTGGAATTCAAGTCGAAAGCGGGTCAGGCAGGGGCGGCGAGAGGGTCACAGCCCGCATTCCCCAGCGCGTAGCAACCAACTACAGCGTTATGCCCGCCTCGTCGCTCTCGCTTTCAGAAAACTCTGTGACACCTAATCGCAGTGCCAACGACAAGTACAAGCGAGTGATGCAAGCAATGGGCAAATCCAAGCGCCGGTAGTAAGGCTAGCGGCGGTGCCGGCAAGGCCTTTCCTGTGAATAGCCAAGCATAGTGCTATTGCTGCCAAGATTTCAGTCGAATGGACCTTTCTCTTCCGTTATGACTTGCAAAGACATGTACTAATTTTACAACGAGTTAACACAAGGGGTAAGACAACAGAAGGCTGGTAGTGAAGTTTGCTCACTGAGGAGCGCTCGGCAGTAGCTTGACAAGATCAAAGGTCGATTTTACCAGCCCTGCTTCGGCGCAGGAGCTGCGAATGTACATTGCGCGCTGGTTGCTGGGCGTAGACGCCAAGCTATCGCTGTCGCAGTTGTCGCAAAATGCACAGTCGCACTCGGGCACTTGAGTATGCTCAGCGAATCCCTCAGAGTACGGGCGACGCCCAGATCTAGAGGTCTCAAATACATCAATACCCAGTCGAGGCAGCGAGGGTAGCGGAAAGTCCAAGTACAAGTCAACGTCGCTGTACATAACATTGGGCGCGCGCAGTCCCAACCCAAGCGTTTGCAGTGAAGGAGAGCAATGTATCCGCGAGCTAAACTCGCAGATGGCCTCGGTCTTAGGCTCACATAGAAGCTGTTGTGTGCTGGATTCGCTAGCTAACAAGACGCTGACCTGGCTGCCAGTATCGACAAGCTGCGACGTTATATCCATGCCAGCTATTGCTGTAGATTCGGAAACCTGGGACGACCTAGATCCCCGACTCGGGTCATTAAGCGAAAAGTGCTGTGGCTCCTCTACTGGCATCGGCTGGAATGATGGCATGTCCAAGCTAAGCGACCGAGCAACGCTCTGGCTGTACGGGATAGGGCTGGTCGGATGCCGTTCATACTTAAACATACAGTAATCCTCGTTGCGCCCATCCACCCGGTCGCACGAGCGATTACTCGCGTATCCAGGCGAGCGACTATACGAGCGACCGGTGCGTGCGCCTAGCGACGGCGAGTAAGCCGTTGTGACAGTGTGCACCCGACGCGGCGACCGCCTCTCAGACCGGACAAAGATGGCAGCCGGGGAGTATATCAAATCGAGAGGGAAGCTATGTTCGCCGCCTTTAGTCGGCGAGGGAATGCGGTCGCTGTCAGCCAGTGCGCGCAAGTCTGGCGATATCGAGTCTTCTCGTACGGGTGATCGGGCAACGAGCTTTGACCGACGAAAGGCGCCCAGCTTGCTGGGCTGTCTGCGCAACGAGTTTCGGCTTCCAGCGCCTAGCCTTGTAACGTACTGCTTGCTGTGTGACTGGCTATCAAAGACAGCAGCCGAGCTCTTGGGCACAAATATTGTCTTCAGCCTCGACATTAGACGGCCAGGACGACTACGGTCGTCTGTTGCTAGCGGCTTTTCGGCAAGCTCCGCTCCATGCTCTTTTTTGGGTGTAGGTGGATAGAACACGGGGTTTCTGGGGATGTTTCGCCATTCGTCGGCGGTCAGACTCTGTCCGTTTGAGAAGTTGCGTGACTGCTCGCCGAGCTTGTGTCGTAACCACATCTTTTATGGATTTAGTGTTGGAATTAAAGAGATACCAAGGTCGCAGCGTTTGCAAGAGAGAGGGAAAGGCAAATGTTAGCACAAAGAAAAGGATACAGCCAAAAAAGAGTGAGGAAACCGTAGTATAGTCTGACAACAAGAGGCTCTAGAGCAAAGGTGAAGAGACGCCTTGGTGGAGTTAAATAGATAGTGCAGACAATAGCAAAGCTTTTATTCGCAACCACGCTAGACTGCCACCAGATGGGGGAAGAAAGAGTAGTGAATAAAAAAAGCATATTACCAACATGTTCTCCAAGTAGATCTCTTCCCGGCACTGGGCATACAAACGTGGTCGGCTAATGGTGGAGGTTGAGCGCTGCTGGGCCATTGTGTGCGCTCAAACAAACGCTCTCCCTCCCCCTTTCTGGCTCAAGGCCTCCTCTGCTTGTGCTGCTTGCCTCTCATCACCTCCCTCCTTGCCCCGCATCATCGGCAGCAACCACAGACAACGGACGGCTTTTGTTCCAAAAAAGGGAACCAACGTATGCTTCGTTTCTTCTTGTCTCGAGTCGGACTGTTCATACAATTAAACCTGAGTGTTGCGCGTACGCGGCCGATTGTATGAATTATTGCCAGAATCTATCTTGCGGCTTCAAGCCTCTCTAGGCAATGCAGCCAGGCAGCTGAACTAGTGACAATTTACGAGGACCGAGTGGTGGTCAGACCATCTGACTCAAAAGGAGGGGAATTGATTTTACGAGCTTGCCTTGTTTATCATCTGCGACAATTAGTCGCCTCCATTAGAAGCAAGTCCTGGCATTGCCGCTCGGACTTTGAGTGGCCAGTAATCTGGCAACATCAATGCTTGAAATACAGCACTGCTGGAGGCGTGTCCACGGATTGCTGCTGCCACAGCTCGATTGTGAATTTCAAAGCCATCGTACATGGCAATACATTTTTTAAGAATTATATATTATCAAGGATGGAGAAAAAAGAAAGAATAAAGCTAGCAATAGCTTGCCAAATAATAGCTTTAGCCCGAGATGTCGACACTTACACATCTGGCTCCTTCATCAGCCGATGCTGCACCGCACGCAAGACGAGATACTCCTCCCACTCAACTTGCTCTTGCTCTTTTGTCAAAAGCTCGCACCGTAGATGCCTCCTACGCACCCTGCTCTGCAGGAAATTAGCGCTGTTGTCCGTATAGCACCCAGTCGCATAGTCAGATGCAGACGAATTTTGTTGTGGCGGCGCACTTTCGTGCCAGACGGAATACAACACTCGGAACACACGCCCAAAGACACGCATGCGCAATACTTGGTCCGGTGGCGCTGGGAACAAACGGTCTCGAATCGACGAACGAATAAACAAGCAGCACACAAACCCGACGATCACCAGAATGAGCATCCACACAAAGTTGACTGTGTACATTTTTGTCTCGTAGGGCATGCTTCCGTTGTCAATGTAGTGGTTGATCACGCCCGTAAATGCCAGACCGCCACAGATGGACGCAAGCGACCAAGCAGTCAGGATAACGCCATGGCAGCTGCTGGTGTTGTTGATACCAAACATGTCGGCAATAAATGCCGGAATCATGCCAAAGCCGCCGCCGTAGCAGACCGTCGCCGTCCAAACCAACGTCATGAACCCCCAAAAGTTCTCTGCCTGGATAACAAAGGGCATGCACACTAATACGCCCACTTGCGTCAGCAGGATCACCAGGAATGTTGTCTTGCGGCCGACTATATCAGATAACAGCCCCACGAGAACACGGCCGGCCATATTGAACCCGCCCTCAATCGATACTGCAAGGTATGCAGGTAGCGGCGGCTCCTGGGGGTCTCTGCTGCCCATACCGAATAGCCGGTTGATGATCTTGGGCAAATTAGAGAGGATGACTAGGCAGAACACAATGTTGGCCAGGAACGACATGTACAGCAGCCAAAAGTCTCGCGATCGCAGCGCCTCGGCAAGCGAGATGTAGATAATTGGGCGCTCAGATCCAAGAATGGCCAAGTACCGCGGATTCTTGTCTATACCTGTGCTAGCAAGCTCAGAGCCGCCCTTGGATCCACTGCCAGCGCCGGCTCCAGCTCCCGGGCGCTTGGGCTGCGGTAAATCGGCTTCGTCAACCATGGGTATGCCATCCAAGTTGTGGCCTGGTGGAGGTGGGCAGATAAACTGAATGCAAGTAAACATGATAATGAGGTTAATAGACCCGAGAACCAGAAACGTCACTGGCAAGCTGACGTTCTCGAGCAGCTCTTCGTTTATAGCACTGAACGCAAGCGAGCCGCCGCCAAAGCCCATGACAGCGCAGCCGGCCGCCGTTCCACGCGCTTTGGGCCACCACTTGCTCACAGCGTCGATTGTAGAAACGTAGCCAATGCCCAGGCCAACACCAGCCACAAAGCCGTACCCAAAGTACAATAGCGATATCATGCGCACTTGCAAGGCTAACGCCGCTGTGAGATGCCCCGAGAAAAAGATAACCAGACCGACCATACCCGATTTTTGCGGATGGCTACACTCTATCCAGGGGCCAAACAGAGCTCCAGTAAACCCTAGCACCCCAAGAGCAATGTAAAATGTGATTTCGGCGCCGCCTTGGTCAGAATTGTTGGTGAGCAGTTTGTTGATCGGAGCGTTAAAAATGGACCAGGCGTAGACTGACCCATAGCAGAACTGAATGAGAATGCCAGCTGGAATAGTCATCCACTGGCGACAGGGCAGCAAGCCAAAAAATACAAAGCGGTCCTTTTCGACCTGCGCCCGAGAGGGACGGTACTCTGTGTGGCTATAGTACTCTAGCAGCATATCCTTGAACCCGCGCGCGGTTGGCGCGTTTCCCTGCAGGGAAATTCGGCTGAACAACATGCTGTCCTGAGCTGCTTGGCGCATTGTGCCTTGATAGCAAATAGTTTGCTCGAGTCACAGCGTGTGTGTTTGAAGTTTACGATGAGAGAAGAAAAATGTCAAAAATGCACAAAAATGTAAGAGAAAACGATAGTAAATAGGAAAGCAAAGGAAGGTATTTGTAAAGCAGACAAGACGCAGGCACGATGTCCTAGTCGCTTTACTTACGTTAGAAGGATGAATGCATGAGAGCCAGTCCAATGAACCAAAAAAAAACCGGCTGGTGAGGCGTACTTGGAGGGGCTCAGCCTTTGAGTAGGAAAAGAATGTATTGCATCTCGATTGTTGGCATATACAACCAAGCACGATAACCACAATAGACTGTATGTGCGCGGAGCCTCCATTGAGACCCGCACTGTGGTGAAGGTAGAATGAGGAACCTCGGGTGCTTGTGAATGCTAGAATTTGCAAGACCATTCCTTGTGCATTGAGTAGCCTCGTCTCCCTCTTTCGGCAACAGCTTTATTAGTGCTATTTTTTTCCCGCTACGGGCCAAGCTAAAATGTGACAAGAATACAAATGTTTTTTTTGTTGTGGCTACTAGCTAGCTAAAATGCAGCCACTCATGAGGCTAAACGTGCGGATGTCCGAATGCGGCAACAGGCAATACAAGGACTAGAACATTCTTGCAATGAATAGAACCATCCGAGTCAGGAAGAATGGCAACAAAAAACAGCTACAATAGTATCTAGCTATCCCGCAGGGGGAGACAGGCACATCATAAGCCACACCCTTACACGTTTGCGTTGTTTGCGCTTGCATGTGTCACGCAAAACCTACCAAAACAGACCAGATGCAGCAGCTACTGCAATAGCAAATTCAAGTGGCACAACCCACACTGCAACTGAACGGAACAGCACAAATTGCCTCCCCCCATGGTGTTAAAAAAGAGCGTATTGTGATATTGAAAGACAAGCAGATAATACAAGGCCACAAAACAGATGCCAGATAAATGCTCGCCTGTCCTAGGGCAGCGCAGTGTTCGATGACAAATGCTCAGCTTCAGGCGCCACCACCACATGAGTACCCGTGCTACTAGCGGCCGACAGTGGGTCAATGCTGGACAGGGGTGCGTGAGAACTGCAGGCTGAGAAATGAATGAAATCCAAAACCTCGTTATACATCATGACTTTCCACTCCTCAGCAGGGAGATCAGCGTCGTTGAATGACCAGTCAAACTTGCTCGCAGCCTCCGGCTCATCGGCCTCGTCGTGGTATGTCTCTAGGTAAGGGTGGGCGAGGGCTTCGGTCGCCGTGATGCGCTTGCGAGGATCGAATACGAGCATCTTCTCCAAAAGGTCAATAGCCAGGGGCTCTATGCCAGGAAAGCGCGTCTTGAATGACACGGGCTCGCGGCGTGGCAGGGACTGCACGAACCGCAGGGTATTCTCGCTGCCAATGGTCTGGATGACGTCGTCAGGTGGAGTTCCGAGAAGCTCGGTGATGATAGAGAACTGGTGCACGTGGTCCTTGCCTGGGAACAGCGGCGTGCCCTCAAACATCTCTGCCAAAATACAGCCGACGCTCCAGATATCAACAGCTACATCGTACTTTTGCCAAGTGAGCATAATCTCGGGCGCGCGATAGTAGCGAGTAGATACATAGCCGGTCATCTGCGGATCCTGTACTCGAGCCAAGCCAAAGTCGCAGATCTTCAAGTCGCAGTTCTCGTTGATGACAATGTTGGATGGCTTCAAGTCCCTGTGGATAACGCCGGCAGAGTGCACGTATTTGAGGCCGCGCAGGATCTGGTACAAAAAGTACTGGATAAACTGCTTCTCCAGCGGCCTCGACTGACGCAAGCGATACAAGTCAGTGCCCAGCAGCTCGGTTACAAAGTAAATGTCCTCAAGAGGCGAGATGAATACGTCACTCATGCTGATTATGTTGTCGTGTCGCAAGTGCTTGAGCAGTTTAAGCTCGCGGTATGTTCTCTTGGCCAGCACCGAAGCGCTGAAGGGACGCATAATCTTCTTGATGGCAACCGGTCGTGTCTTTAGCTGGTCGCGCGCCGAGCTACACACACATGTGATAGTGCTTAGCAAGACAATAGTGCACTTTTTTCCTTGCAAGGGCTGTCCAAACCCAGCGTTTATGTGACTTACCACACAAGGCCAAAGGCGCCCATGCCCACGGGTTGCAAGTCTGTGTAGCGAGTAGTAACCTCAAACACCGTACCAAAAACGTTCAGTCTGACAAAATCCGCCATAGCAAAGTTGGTTTTTCCAAGGGAGCGAAAGCGTTAAAAAAATAGAGTAGAGTGAATTTAACAGTGGCAAGAGAAGCTATTGCAAAGGCAGCTTCCGTATTTTTGGCAGTGGCAGCCATTTCAGGCGAAGCTATAGCGTGCTGGGGGGGGGCTGCTGTTGCGAGGGTTGTGGGTGACGCAGTGACTTGGGAGGCGCGCATTGTGAATGTCGGCACTCTCTCATCAGCAGTAGGATTGGGTGCTACTGAGGTCTGAGGTCGCTTTAGTTCTCAGAGACGATACCAATGACGCGGCAGAGCCACTCAACGACCTCCTCGCTGGCAACCCATGTTGCCAGGCCCATCAAGCGAGCGTCCCAGCCCACGCGGTACGTCGACTTTGGGTACTGGCTAGTTAGGGCATGCACGATAGCGTTGACGGCGTGGGTTGTCGGCAGGGCGAACATGGGAGCCAGCTCGTTTGACGTCTTGATGCGGCGGATCATTGGATTGTATAGGGCCTGGTTCTCAGTCGAGGCAGCGACAATGCTTGCGGCAAGGTCTGGGGATGGCAGAGCACCAGCTACTTGTGCGTCGGGCGACACCTGCAGTGCCGATCTCTCAGGCGAAGCGGATGCAACAGCTTCGTCACCAGGCATGGCAGCAGGCGGCGAGCGGCAGCGGCTTCTGGATTTCTTTTCCAGCCTCACGCCGTTCAGCCGGGCGTGGTGGAGCTCAAGCTGCGACTCGACCTTTCTCCACAGAGCCGTGCGAGTGACGCCCGGCTCGACGACGGACACTGAGATGTTGCTGTTGGCCAGCTCATAGTGCCAAGCACGGCTGGCGGCAGTCAGCGCAGCCTTGCTCGCACAGTAGACGCCAAAGCCGGGGCCAATGAGCCAAGTCATAATGCTCGAGATGTTGACAATGCGGCCGCTGCTAGCTCGCAGCAATGGCATAAACTTTTGCGTCACGCGCACGGGCCCGTGGAAGTTTACGTTCATGCAGTGGTCGATAAAGGAAGGAGCGGAGATGTCCATGGGCCCGAAGGCTGTAACGCCGGCATTGTTGACAACGGCTACCAGCGGGATGTTGCGCCGCTCCAGCTCCTCCGACACCCGGCCGAATGCCCGGTCAACCGAGTCGCAGCAGACAACATCAAGAATGACTGGGATGATGCATCCGGCCCTGCTGCTTAGACTCCCTGAGCTGCTGTCGGCGGATCTGGTGGTGGGAACTGGGTCGGCCTGTCGCCGATGCATGCGCCGGAGCCGGCGCTGGAGCATGTGGCGTGGGCCAGCCACAGCGTCGTGGATCCGCTGCTTCGACTCCATGGAGCCATGGCCGGCGCCGTCGGCGTCGGTGTCTGAGGGTGCGCCGCCATTGACGGCGGCGGTGGGCTCAGCAGTGGGACGCGTTGAGCGCTTGGAGAAGCGTGGCGGGCTGTGCATCTGGCGACTCGGGTGCGCAGCCTCTGGGCTAGCCCTCGCCAAGAAATCGCTCTCAACGCGCGCCCCGTCCTCCCAGCTCCGCACGCCGGCGAAGACGGTGTATCCCCTGGACGCCAGAGCAACAGCAGTGTCGTGGCCAATGCCAGAGCTGGTGCCTGTTACCAGCACCGCGGGGTGGTAGTGGTTGGCAGGGCGAGTCACGGGGAAGCGGACACGCGCCTTTGGAAGCAGCGCCAGCAGGGCGCACACGACCGCATGCCACCAGTTTGACACGGCATCGACGACAGCCAGCGCTCGCGAGGCCACTGCTCCCAGCAGCGAGCAGAGCAGGTACAGCAAATGGTTTTGGAGAAACGATTTCGACGCCATGAAGAGGAAAAGTAGAAATAAAAAGCCGAAGGAAAAAATTACACAAAAGAAAAATGCGTGGGTGCAAAAAGTCACAAGCAAGCTCCCCCGGCTTTAGGGCGATCTATCTCGGCACGATTTGGCGCACCAAGGAATATGGAGCAATGCTACGGGCGCATCAATAGCCTGAATCTGCGTGGCGAGATAGGGGCTCGATTCCAGCGCCGGCCACGCTGTTAGGTGACCGCTGCTGTGGGGGCTGCTGAGTCAGAGTCGGCCATCGGGTCGGCCTTGCGCACAGAATCGCAGTATTCCGCATACGTAAGCGTAGCAAAGCCCGCTAGAATGGCAGCGCCTCCGACAAAGACGCTCCAGGGCAGCGCGTGGCCCTGGATAACCATGTCGACAGCCGCCATGGCCGGGATGGTGAGCATGACGCCAACAGCGGCAAACAGCGGCGATGTCAGAGCAAGCGCAATCATAAACCCGCCGTTGTAGGCCACGCCGAACATTGCGTTGCCCGCAATGTATGCAAACTGCTGGGCACTGGGCCAGCGGAAGTGCTCGATGCCTATGGCATGAAGCGCCGGTATTGGGACCCAGAACACCAGCAGCGTGCTTGCGCCCAGCAGCGCCGTCATAAAGTTGACGTGGTACAGCGAGTGGTAGTCGCTAGGAACCGCGTACTTTTTGTACAGCACCTGGTACAGCCCTATCCCACACGCACACGCCAGCGACAAGAGGTCGCCCAGCAGCTCGGTGTTGCGCAGCGCATGCCTCTGCGCCTCGGACAGCGCCTGCACGTCAGCGCCCGTGTCAACAAGCGCCATGAGCGCCACGCCAACGATGCTGATGCCCACCGCCACGCACTTTGCCACCTGCACGCGCTCCTTTAGCAGCAGGACCGAAAACAGATACGCAAAGAAGCATGACATGTTGTAGATGGCCGTGACCTTGGACATGCTGGTGAACCCCACTGCCACATACCACAGATATGCCGACGAATTCAGCAGCCCCGCCAGCATCGCCGCCAGCCCAATCATGCGACAAATCACCCACCCAGGTCGGCTGCCTGCAAGTGCCCGAGACCCGTCCTCGTCGCCAGTGCCTGCGCCAGCACCGTCCAGCTCCGTAGTGTTCACAGGCTCATACACATGGGCCACAAGCGATGACGACGACGATGACGATGACTCGAGGCGGGCTCCGGCATGCGAGCGCCTGCGCTGCACGATAAGCTTTGCCGAGGCCACCAGGGCGTCTAGCTTGAGCGCAGCCAGAGACCTCGGTCGGCGCTTCAGCTTCTCGTAAACTGTGTGGAGCGGCAGAATGATGATCCAGAACGAGTGCGATACCCACAGGATAAAGTACGGCTGAACATACGACTCTTGCACCCTCCGCGTAATGATTGTCTGCGCCACAAACGATACGATACACACCAGCAGAGACGCTCCGCCCAGCACCATGCTGTGCCTGGCGGACGGCCGAGTCCCAGCAAGGCTGCCCAAACTGGATACTCGTCCCAGTGCTGTTGCCAGCGCCGCCGACGATGCATCCCGGCTATTCGTCCGAGCTGCTGGCCTGCGCTCTATCAGCTCTGTGTCGTTAGCTGGGCTGGTCTCGTCAACGTCGGGCCATGGCCGGTCCGCTGCCGCTGCCGCTGCCGCTGCCGCCGGCAAATGTCTCGTGCGAATGCTGCTCATAGCAATCAATGTCATAAATGAAAGCGAAGGCGATACCAGGGAAGGAAGAGAATGAAGTGGCGCTGTAATCTGAGCCAGTGGTGGTGTGACATGGCTTTGTCCTGCTCTTCTGGTGGCTGAGGCCGTGTAACCTCCCTCTCATTGCTTTCTGCTTCACTCCCCGCCCAGCCTTCATCTTTTTCTTTTTAAGTTTCTTTGACCATGTCTGAGCACAAGCTACGGAAGATTATCGAGCACAACAACCGCTTGAAGGAGCAGTTGGAGCTCCCGCGCATTCCCGTCTCGCAAGCCAGCGAGGCTCTCATTTCCTACACCCAGAGCACCAAGGACTACTTGCTGCCGTCTATCTGGGGTCCGCCTCCACACGACCCCTTTGCCAGCCAGGCCGGCGGTGGCTGCGGCTGCTCGGTCATGTAGCAGCGTCATTGACATCCTTTTTTGAATTTACCATATCTAATATACTACTTTCGAAATACCGTGACCTACGGGCGTGTGATGATGATGGGCTTGGTGGTTGCAAGTGCTCTGGGTCTGTTTGCTAGACCCTTCTTTTTTGTATTCCGGTTTTTTTTTGGGCTTTTGCAAATTCGACTCTCATTCAACAACCTTGCACTTTTCTCCTACCAGCGCTGCTAAACGACGACCCCTGGGGTGCCTTGGCCTCTCATGAATCCTATCGTCAGGTAAGCAAGGCTCAAAGAAGCCTCATAATCAAACACTTTTCTTCTGCTCTCCGCACTTTTCGCTATCCTTTTACGTCAATTGCTTGAATCTCCCGCTTGCCTATACATAGCCCAATGCAGCAGCAGCCAGCCACCCAGACACGCTCTGTGTCGGGTCTGGCGCTGCCACAGACGCCCAGCACACACCAGCACACAGCTGACCCCAGGCGCGTAGTGCGGGCTGTGCTCGGGTGCGTGCTCTATCCCTGCTTGGTCTGCTTCAAACCACACTTGTCCACATCGTCTCATCCGCCTGCCGACTGCATCTTGTTCCACCCACTTTTTAGACGCTACGTAAAGCACGCTACGCTAGTCGAGCACTGCTTTCCTCCCGAAAAGTCGGCAGAGACAGTGGTGCCTAACAGCAACGAGCTATCCTACCTGGTATACTATGCGCAGAGCAAGCCCGCCAAGCTGGCTAAAGTGGGCGCATATCTGTCTAAGCGTGCTGCCAAAGATGTGCAGCGCCGCCGCCGCTCAGACGTCTACGTGGCACTGCGCATCTACGATGCTCTGCTGGGTGCTTGTGCCCGAGACTTGAACTTCTTTGCCAAGGACGTGCTCGGCACCCTCGATGTGGTTCTATCTGTCGACGACATTGGCTTTACGGAGGCTGCCACTCAGACCTTTGCGCTTTTCTGCCGCAGCCACACTGGCCTCACTTTGGCCATCGATAAGGACCTGAGCGCTCTCTACTTGCGCCTTATTACGGTGTTTGCTGCTCATGCTCAGGCCTTGTTTAACGGCCAGCAAGCAGCTACGAAGAATATATACTTTGGGTTGCGTGCGATCCAGGCAATTGCTGAAAGCCAGGCGACCTATGCATCAGACCCCTGCTACGAGTTGCCTCAAATTGTCAAGGCTGTGCTCAGTCGCATTGCCAGCGCCCCCGCTTCAATGTTTCCAATGCCCGCGAGTGGCGACCAGTCGACTTCTGCTATCAACCAGAACGCAGAGGCGCAGCTCGATGACGAGCAACTGGGGCGCTGCGCATGGCGCTGCCTAGAGACTCTGGTTCGCAGGTCGCATGGGCAGCACTCGCGCGCCATTGTAGCCGAGATATTCAAGTATCTGGACTCTGTCCAGCTGTGGCAGCCCGTGGATCTTTGCGTGTACGTAGTCACCAGCGTAATTGGGCAGCTGCAGTCTCAGGACCAAAATATGGTCATAGTCGAGACACTGGCGCTTCTAGCTGACGGTACTCTCTCGTCGCATGCCTCAATGGGCGACAGCAAAGAGCACGCAGTAGCGTTGGCTCAAAGCTCATCCAGTACCAAGATAGCTAGCAGGCGGGCTTGCATCATTCGCATTTTGGAAAACCTGTTCTGCCAGCCATATATACTGGTCGGCATATCGGTCATGGAGGCACTGGGCGTTCTGGTCACCTTTTTGCTGCAGTTCATTGAGGACGAACCGCTGCTCAAGCCAGATCACTCACTATTTGCTGCTATGCTGGCCGCAGTTTCTGCTACAACTGAGCTAGAGGACACTGCCTCAGCCGCTCAAAGCAAGACACTGGACCAAGCAGGGCCCGTATCCGACCACTACCATCTGCTGGCAGCGATTGGCGGCCTCGCCAAGCACCAGTACTATAGTGACCAGCTGGGGGATATGGCTGGGTACCTTGTATCGCAACTCCGACTGGATGCGCCGGTTATAGAAAACATCGACCAAGGATATGAGCACCAACTCTGGCTCTTGCAAGCTCTATCCATGATATTGCACAACAGCTATGGAGGCGGACTAGGTCTGCGGCAGGCCAGCACCCTGCCACTAGAGGCGTTCGCATCACTGTTCACGCTTATTACGCACGATCGTACCGACTTGAGCGCTCAGGCTGCCGACTGCATCATAGACATCCTCCGACACAACCACCGGGGCAGCGCTGACAGCACTTGGGTCAGCTTGCAGCGTCTGGAGCTGGATGTTCCCCTCTGCCAAAAGCTCGGCGGGTCTTTATCGCATAGTCACAAACGTGAGCTGGCCCATCGGTCCGCCGGATATGCTGCGGCAGCGGCTATTCTGTGCGAGCTTTTGACCCCTCCATGCACTGCCAGCGTCCAGCACGCACTTGCATTAGTCGACGAATACCCACCAGAACACTGTGACGCAGCATGGGTCACATTTCTGGCCATGATTTGGTCCCATGTCGCTAGAGCTCATGCAAACAGCCAGCTTGAAGCCCATGTTCGGGAATCTACTGACGAGGCCAAGCGCATTGGGTGCTGGGACAGCGTAATTGAAGATGTGTGCCTGAACAGCATGCGTGTAGCGACGATCGACACTAGGGATGCTCAAGGATCCGAGTCGCCAACCGATGCCAAGCTACTGGCAGACAAGCTGAGCAGTAGTTCCGTGATACCTTTACTGGGGACCCGGTTGTATTCCTCTCAGAGTGAAGTGGCGGCCAAGCTACGGCGCTCAGACTTGGGCTCTGCGGATCGCGCCCTGTTCGGAGCAGGAGACCATGACGTCGGAGTTCTCAGTCCTCCGAAAGCCATTGATCAGACCAAGCACGCTCGGGCGCGAGTCTCTGTTGACTGGGAGACCCAAGGGCGACGCGACTCTACGACTGTTCCTCAGATCAGTATCGGGCATTTGCGCGCAGCGCTGCGGGATGGCCTGGCCATGTACTCGAGCGACCGCGTGGACAGCGCCGATTATGCTGTCTATGCCACCAACGGCAGCGGCAGCGGCATGCACCCGCATGAGAAACTGGTACCTGAAACCCAGCAGCCGCACGTTATGGCAGCATCCTTGGGCAGGATGGACGCCTACGGACACCCTGTTTCCAGCGAGGTTTGCGACCTACTCGACTCCATTGATGAGTCCGAGCTAGCGCCATCTGTTACTAATGGGATCCGGGCAGAGATGCGCAACAGCCCGAACATTAGCACTCCTGTTGTTGGCCACTTTGACTAGATACTATATATTTGTGAAAGAGTTGCTACACGGCTGTTGCCAAGCACTGGTTGACCACGTCCAAGAGATATGTGTTCTCGAGTGCCGCTGCCACACGCTCCTTGTCGTTGAGCTGCTTGTTGACCTGCGACTCTGACTGGTGCGTGCCCTCGCGGATCTTGATGTCCACTTTGAAGCGCTCAGGCAGCGAGCGCAGCAAGCGCACTCGTATGCATAGGCCGATCAGCGTTGCCATGGAACAGTGTGGGATCGTGGGTGTAAACTCTATAAGGACGTGGTTGGAGCCATCGTCGACGTAAATGTGCTCCCGATTTGTTACGTGCAATTGCTCCAGAGTGAGCGGGTGCTCGGGATCGTTGATGTTGCGGATAAGCTCGTAGACTTCTTCCGAGTCGATGAGGTCGTCGACGCCGTCGTCAAAGTCGCTCAACTGCACCCCGCGTGCCTTTGACACCACCTCGTATACTAGCGGTGCGTCGTTGACTTTTTGAGTAATGTTCATTTTATGTGTGCTAGCGAAAGAGTACAAAAAAATTTAAAATAGGAAATTTTTCTTCAACGGAGGAAAGGGGGTTTGGGTTTTGTGGCACCTGATAGCCAGTGGGCATCGTCACCGCCAATACGGCGCAGCTCTCTCCAATAAAAGTAAATTTCAATTTTTTTTTCTCTAGTCGTTCGCATGGAAGAAACCCCAGTTATTCTCGTTACAGCTGGGTATGACCACACAATTCGCATGTGGGATGCCTTGAAGAGCACCTGCACTCGGTCAATTCCATACACAGAGTCGCAGATAAACCGCATGGCGCTGTCCAGCAACAAGCACTACCTGGCCGTCGCAGGCAATCCGCGTGTAAGCCTATACGACGTGTTTGGCACGTCGGAGCAGCCAGTGCTAAACCTCGACGGCCACAAGGCCAACGTCACTGCCGTAGAGTTCACGCAGGATTACAAGTTCCTGGCGACGTGCAGCGAAGACAAGACCATTCGGTGGTGGGACATTTACGCGGGTAGCTGTAGGCGCGTGCTAGACAACGGCTCAATCGTCAACGACTTGGCCATCCACCCCGACAGCCGCCAGGAGCTGATCATCTCTTGCGACCAAAAGGGCAGAGTGCGTGTATGGAGTTTGAAGCGCCAGGAGATTCTTTGCCAGGCCGTACCACAGACCGACGTCGCCGTCAGGTCTGTGGCAGTATCTCCAAACGGGCAGCTAGTCGTTGCAGGCAACAACCTTGGCCAGGTGTTTGTTTACCGCCTCACCATTGACTCTTCTCCGCAGACTGGCCGCATAGTAGAGCTAGAACCATACATCAACTTTGACGCACATGACGGGTACAAAATCACACGGGTCCTGTTCAGTTCCAATGGGCTGTACTTGGTCACATGCTCGGCCGACCATAGCGCTAAGCTTTGGCAGCTCTCAGAGCGCATTGTGCCTGCTCCAAATGGCAACAGAGAGGGCATGATACAGGCAGGTGCCGAGCTAGTGCACCATCTTGAATACCACCTACGCTGGGTGTGGGATGCGGCCTTTTCGAGCGACTCGGGATACTTGGTCACTGTATCCTCAGACATGCGAGCTGCGCTGTGGGACATCTCTAGCGGCACGGTCATCCGCGAGTTCAAAGGACATGGAAAGGCACTGGTGTGTGTTGCACTCAATGATGCAACCGGGTAAACGGCTCTTTGTCCCAAATCCGGATCTATTTGATATATATAATGTAAGCATGCAATATAGTAAGACACTGCTGGTTCGCTATTTCAGTGTCCCAGCTTCCATGCATAGTAGGCGGCAACAACCGATGATATCCCTCCTAACCGCAACACTAGTGCGATTTCGTAAGCCTGCTGGCTATCGGGATTCTTAGGCTTTGAGCCACTGGCGTGCTCAAAGAAAGCGAATATCAGGCTGCTCGCAAGCGCAGTTATAAACTGAGGCACAACTATAAATACGTTGTGGATGCCCAGAATCGTTCCTGCCGACAAGCCACCTGTATTTGGTGACCGCTGGAGAACATCCTCATTTCTGCTGCCAAACTCATGCTCTGGCTGGGTACTGCTTCCTTGCTCTCCCGTAGCCAGCTCCTCCATGGGGATGTCTGCAGAGTCAATAGGAAAGTATCCGTCGCCACGGCCCTCGTCGCGCATAGACCGCTCACTAGAGTTAAACTCGCTAATGGTCTCACCGATGATCGAGAATGGCACCCAAATGGTCACTGCCCAGCAGAACCCACATGCTGCTATAAGCCAGGTCGCGCCACGCACAGTAGATACCACTAATGTTAGAAGCATTGCAACGGAGAACACAACCAGCGAGATCATCCACATTTTACTCAAGCTGACGGACACGACCCGCCGCGCCTTTCGCAGCACTTGCTGTATCTGGCCAATAGTAGACAGCGTGTCGGCGCGAGACCTACGCTGGCGCAATACTGAGCGGGAAGCGCTCGAGTAGGCGAAATTCGGCAGGATGACAGAGAATCCAAGCGACGATACCGCGTAGGCAAACATTGCCAAAGAGCCAGCACGCGTACCCTTCTCCATCAAGTCAGCACTACTATCGTTGCCACCAACGTCAGTGTGCGTAGCGACATAGAGGTGGGCTACATATGTGGTGCCGTAAAAGAGAAACGGGAACCAACCGATCCATGAAAAGAGCTGGATGCGGCACACGCCCTTGATGGCAGCTGGCATTGAGCTGATAGATGTGAATATTGTGCTAAGCGCACGCAAGCTGCTACCACTGACGTCCGACTGTGCTGGCAGTCGAGCGAGTGGTATCTCTGGCGAAAAGTAGCAGGTAACCGCCACTGTAGCGACCAGCACAAGCGACGCAATGCTCGTCAGAACCTGCATATGAGTGGAACCAAGCAAAGGCAGCAAGCGCACCAAGTCCAGGAATCCCATCAAATACCCAGCGACGTTGCCAGCGCCGATCATACGCGACGCCCATGCCGTGCCAGCATCTTGTCGTGACGTAGGCAACGAATCGACAATAAGCGCACGCATGCTGGCCTGTATACAGTTGATGGCAAAGTCCATGGCATAGAAGGCAAAGACGGCAAGCCATATTGTCGGCACTGGCCGGCTGCCAGTCAGCTCACGCGTCCACCCAATGACAACGAGACATAGCACCACGGCGACAGTCGACCCAATGATGTAGGGGCGCCGACGCCCAAGCTTCGCTGTGCAGTTGTCGCTAAGGATGCCAACCAGCGGCTGAGTGACAAGCCCTGATAGCGGCCCGGCCAGCCACACCAGCGACACGTGCGACTTTTTCATCCCTAGAGAGAGCAAGTAAAGCGAGCCAAACCCAGTCTCTACAGACCACACAAACTGGAGTCCGCCCAGCGCTACTGTGAGCGCCAAGTACTGAGCCAACTCGGAGGATACAGTTGGCCCTGCCAAGCTGTCCATGTGCAAGCGTCAG
Source organism: Coemansia sp. RSA 2050 (assembly GCA_027578835.1). Lineage (NCBI taxonomy): Eukaryota > Fungi > Kickxellomycota > Kickxellomycetes > Kickxellales > Kickxellaceae > Coemansia > Coemansia sp. RSA 2050. Next base: position 17,255 of record JANBSU010000013.1, on the reverse strand, counting down.
AGTCAGCAGCTCTAGCGTCGTCGTTCTTCAAAAGTGGAGGGTATGTATATGCCAAGTGAATTCAAAAAGCGCCAGAATGCGAATGCCCAGAGACAAGCGAGAGAGAAGGATACCCACCTGTCTGCATGCATACAAACATGTTCACTGCTTGCAAGTATGATCAAGCGACCCCTTGCCCTGTCCTTTTCTCTTCCGCTGCTTATCTTACAACAGCTTTCCCTTTGGCATTTTACCGCCTGAATTCTTCGGCTTCTTTTTTGTGGCAAGGCATAAGCATGGCTGCTCGGAACCAGCAAACATCGACGCTGATGCTGAAAAGCGCGGGGCGTCCGCCATGGTACGCCCCGGACGGCAAAAACCTCCCGGCATACGTGGTTGGCATTGCGGGCGGCAGCGCGAGTGGCAAAACAAGCGTTGCTCGGCGGATTGTCGAAAGCATGAACGTGCCGTGGGTTGTCATCCTCAGCATGGACTCCTTCTACCGCCGCCTGACGCCCGAGGAGTCCAAGCGGGCCTTTGAAAACAACCATGACTTTGACCTCCCCCTGAGCTACGACTTTGAGTCTGCACTGCGCGCCCTGAGCGACCTGAAGCAAGGCAAGGCGGTTCATATTCCACAGTATGACTTTTCGACCCATTCGCCCAGCAGCCAGTCGCAGTACCTCTACGGCGCTTCGGTGATCATCTTTGAGGGCATCTTTGCGCTCTACGACCCGGCTATTCTTCAGATGGTAGATGTGAAGATCTTTGTTGATACGGACAGCGACATTTGCCTTGCCCGGCGCATCAAGCGCGATGTCGCCGAGCGTGGCCGCGACCCACTGGGTATTTTACAGCAATACGACCGCTTTGTCAAGCCCGCCTACGACGGATTTGTGCGCCCGACAATGAGCAATGCCGACGTCATCATTCCTCGCGGACTGGACAACCAAGTCGCTATTGACCTGATGATTCAGCACATCAAGCGCCAGCTGGACGAGCACAACGCTACCACTATGCGGCCTGTGCTTGTCAGCCAGTACGACGGCAGCCGCGCCCAAGACGGGCTTGCGCCCACACTAGTCACGGTGCCACAGACAAGCCAAGTGCGTGCCATGCAGACCATCTTGTGCGATCGGTCCACTCCTCGCGGCGACTTTGTTTTTTACTCTGACCGCCTGTCACGCCTGGTGATTGAGCATGGACTGAGCCTGCTACCTCTGAAGAAGAAGACTGTTCAGACTCCTACTGGGCTGTCTTATGAGGGCTACGAGATGGAGGCAGAAGTGACTGGCGTAACTGTTCTGCGTGCTGGCGGCGTCATGGAGAAGGCTCTCCGCAGCGTTGCACGGACAGCTCATTACGGCAAGATCTTGATTGTCGGAGATCCCGCCACGCACGAACCAAGGCTACATTATGCCAAGCTTCCACCGTCCATTGAGCAGCACCAAGTGTTGCTCATGGATCCAACCATTGTCTCTGGAGCTAATGCCATGATGGCCATCCGCATTTGCCTTGACCACGGCGTCTCTGAAGGCAGCATAGTGTTTGTGTCTCTACTAGCCACTCCACAGGGCGTTCATGCCATCCAGACGGCCTTCCCTCTAGTGAGACTAGTTGTGGCCCTGTTGGACTCTCGCATCGGCAAAGACGACTTGCTGGTCAAGTCTGGGTACGGCGTCTTTGGTGACCGCTACTTTGGCACCGAGTGCTAAGTGTGTAGCTTTGCTACTATTATAAATTTCACACAGTTAATGGACAGTAGTAACCTTTTCATCGCTTTCTGAGTCCGGGTGGTGCAGTGTCACTGTAGTAGACTTTGTGCCATCACTGCTTTGCACCGTCTTGCGTGTCTCAACCGATCCGTCGGGCATAGTGCGCATAGAGATCTGGTATGAGCGACAGGATGCCTTCTCGTCGTCAGCGGGCTCTGGAAAAATATCGTCGAGATTTGACAATAGGTCGCTCCTTAGGGCCCTGTAAAACGACATTGGGTCGGATGTTGTCTCTGGCAGCCTATTTACGCTTGGCGTATCGTGGTGGACCCTGGACTCTATATAGTCCATCGCATCTCTCACTTGCCCAAACAGATTACCAACAGCCCATCTAGTAGTCTCGCCAAACGCCTCTCCAACGCTGTTGACGATGCGACTACCATCGCGAGCCATCACCTCTGCCAAAGTAGGCTCTCGGTCCGAGCGATCGGCATATGCCCGGTTTGCGGGATATCCAGCTGAATATGACACGACAGGAAACGTGCTCCTGTTCGGGCCACGCTCAGCCAGCGGTAGCGGTAGCGGTAGCTCTGGAAGCGGATCGAATAAACCCAATCCGCCAAGAACACGGGCGTATGGCGGCGTCACCATGGCGCCACGGATGCTACGCAGCTCTCTGTCTGCGTGGAATGCCGAGTGCAGTAGCAGAGGCATGCTCAATGTGTCAAGCCACAGCTCGTGCACTAGGTGTGGACCCAAATTCCACAAGTCGGCCGAATTACGTTCGCCGTTGCTGCGGCTGCTGCGGCTGGGAATGCTCATGAGTGGACTTTACTAAAATTGAAGAAAAAAAGTGTTGTAAAGAGTATCGAGCAGACACAAGAGGTCGATTTGATCCAAGACCCCTTTTGTAGACACACGGAAGGCACGTGGCATGCCCGCCAATGCTATCTCTTCGGCTCGGACTTCAGATTTTTTGCTTGCTTGAATACTCCAGCTGTTGCTGCTCCACAGGCAAAACACTTTGGCGTCTTGCGGTACTGCGCCAGCGCACAGGCCTCGCAAAAGTAATGCTGGCACTTTGTCACCACAGGCTTTGTGAATGGCTCGCGGCAGATAAGGCAGGCAAACGGGAGCTCTTTGGCGTCATCCTTTTTACGACCCGCCTTCCCACTGCCGGCTTCATCGTCAGAGTCTGGCTCGACCTGCCAGAGCTTGGGGTTGTCCCGTTGAACGCCCCGCTGGGCCTCCTCAAACTCCTTCTCTAGCTGCCAGCCTGTTTTGGAAGTGCTGCGGTCGTGAAGAAAGATACACGAGTCGCCATAGCCACAATAGCCGGTCTCCTTGTAGTCCTTGCATAGGTTGGGCTGGTAGTCGAAGACGCTGGTTGCGCGCAAGTTGGTTGGTGCCTTAAATGGGCCTGCCTTTTTCGCTCCATCGCGTGCTTGAATCCTGCTAACGTATCCCTTCTTTCCTTTGTACAAAGTCTCGCCGTCTGCCGAAGCATTGGTGTTGGTATCGTCAGCGGAAGACACCAAGCCAGAGCTGGTGGCACTTGGCGCATCGTACTCTACCGATCTGGTAGAGTCCATCGCCTTCCTGTAGTGATATGTTACATTCTGCTTCTCTGGCGCACCAGCGTTGCCAACTGCCTGAGGTGTCGTCGATTCTGTGTCTGGGCTGGACTGCCTCGGCTGCTTTGGCGCTCGCGCCCCTGTAGGTTCGCCTCCCCTGAGCACGGGCGTTGCCTCATCCGCTGCTAATGAGTCGTTGCTGCCGATAGCGTCGTCGATGCCACTGCTATCGATCGGCCGCTTTCTAGGGTTCGTGCCTCGCCGTTTGCTCTTCTTGAACAGCGGCAGCGCCTGCTCTTTATCTGGTGCGTCGTCCATTGTCACTTTGCCTCGGTTGTCCCCTCCAAGCAATCGACAACAAGCAAAACAGTCTGACTAGTAAGAATATGAAGAGAAAGCGGATAAGGGAGCGTGAATGCGAAAGAAGAAAGGATGACAAATGTCTTTGAGCACCGCTTACGGGCAAGAGCCATTTTTTTGATCAATGGGGGAGCGATTACGGGCTTTGTTGAGCGGCTTTGGCCGCGAGACTTTTAGCAGGCCCAGGCCAGCTGTCTGACAACGCTTGCCCACATTTCCGAGTCAAAGTTGCCTTTGGGTTCCTCCCCTTCTTTACTCTAGCAGCTTTCCCCCATTTATTTTGTTCTTTTGTTCTACACGAGCTTATTGTCACATTGTCGGTTCGTGTTTGTGCTACGACGCAGGTGCTTATTTTTCTCTTACTCTCGCCTTTTCGAGCCCCGCCTCCTTTGCTTTGCTGGTGGCTGAGCTGGCTCTTGCATACCAGTGCTACTCCTAGACAGCCTTTAATTTATTTTTATCTTTTCTACCTGCTCGCCCTGGGCGGATACTCGCTTGGACCTCTGGGCGCTGCAGCTTGCCTCTTTTTTTCTCATCCGCTACTAGCGAAAAGCAGCTGACAGCGAGTACCTGCAGGCACTAGACAGACCTTGCTAAATGGATACCGCAGCTGCGCACAATAGCCCAAGCGCAGGGATTATGAGCACGATCACACATACTGCAGCCAGCTCTCTTGAGGCCAAAGTGGCTGGGTTTAGAGTTGATTTCCCCAATGCCGATTTGGTGGCGTACCTTGTTCTGGTTCTGGCTGCCTTTCTGTGGCTGCTCATAATCATATCGCACTGCGTGCTGCAGCGCCGCTATGTCAGCCCGCAGCCCTTTGTTGACCGCCCGGCTGAGCACTACCCACCAGTGACAATTATCCGCCCGCTGAAGGGTCTTGACCAGGGCCTGCGTCGCACGCTCGAGTCCAGCTTCCGCCAAGAGTACCCGGGCGCTGTAGAGATCCTATTTGCCGTCGAGGACCCAAACGACCCCTCGATTGGGGTTGCCAATGAGCTTATTGAGTGCTATCCAAAGACCCGCGCACGTGTGCTCATCGGGCAGGACAACGTGGGTATCAACCCCAAGATCAACAACATGATGAAGGCCTTTGCCCGAGCACGCAGCGACCTGTTGTGGATTTGTGATTCCAATGTCTACACCGACCCTGGGACGTTGCGCCGGTCTGTGGATCTGCTCCTAGACAACAAGCGAATGGGCGTTATCCACCATGTCATTTTCAGCGAGGCTCCAGCTACCTTTGGCGCCATGCTGGACAACGCCTTTTTGGTCACCAACCACTGCCGCATGTACCTAGCCATCAACGCTGTCGGCATTGCCAGCTGCCTAACAGGTAAATCCAACATCTACTACAAGAGCGCGCTGGACAACGTTGGCGGCGTGGCGGCATTTGGCCACTATCTGGCAGAGGATAACATGATCGGGCAGGCGCTCTGGCGCTCTGGCTGGGGCCACACAATGACTGGGGACCTGGCCCGCCAGCCAGCAGACATTGGCTCGTTTTTCGAGTACTGCAGCCGTCGCATTCGGTGGGTGCGCACGCGAAAGTACAACGTCACATTTGCTACATTTTATGAGCCACTGACCGAGTCGATCTTGCTGGGCGCGCTGACGTCGTGGGCGCTGAAGCACCTGTATGGATTCAATGTATATTCAACATTCAGCACGTTCATGTCTTGCTGGTTTGCTCTTGACATGGTGTTTTTTTACCGCATCAACCACGGATCTCCGCAGAGCTGGCCCTGGTTCGCTTTTAGCTGGATCTGCCGCGAGATTCTGGCTCTCCCACTGTGGCTGGTTGCTATCGTAGGCGACACGGTGACCTGGCGGGGCCAGGTGTTTCGGTTCCACCTGAATGGCACCGTGGAGGTCCTCAAGTAGCTCTCCTACACTATAATTATTATTCACGCCTCAGCTTAATATATTTTACTCGTCTCTACATCACATGATCATGGATTAGGCCAATGGGTTTTTTTTCGCTGATTGCCTGTGCAAAAGTATTCGAGAGATGGGCACACTGGCCGCGGCAATCGCAAGCAGTTTCACTCTTTCAACCTTCTTGCGGACACCTCAAAGTCGGATTATAAAAATTTTTATATAAATTTTTGCGTAAGTATTAATGTGGTATTTTTGCCGCGATAGATACGCGGCGACGAGAGCTGGCGGTGGATGGATGCGTCGATAGATGCGGGAATGGATTCGACGAGGATATTATTGATGGTGTTGGATGCGATTGACGAGTAAATTTGCCGTATCCGCTCACACCATGTGGGACTCAGAATCGCCGAATTCCAATTTCTGAATTTGGAATTTGAAGCTATGGACGGGCCAATTTGCTGAATCCATTTCAGGCTGAAAAGCAGCGACAGCAGCACCACTTTGCTCAAAGGACTACCAACCAGCTGCAGCGCTTTTGTTTGCTTGGGGACAGCTTGGTCTGGCTTTATTCCGCTTGGATCTAATGGGGGAACCTCGAGCGAACACTATCCAAGCGCTTGGATCCAGCGTGGAGACCTCAGAGTCAGATGATGCGTATCGCAATTGTCACTAATTTCCTTCTCGCCTGCAATGTGAATGTGTTGTGTAGCAAAATGTCGAACGTTCCCGCTTGCCTCAACGCCACCAACGAGGACATCCAGCTCCTCCTGAGCGCCAAGGCCCACCTTGGAGCCCAGAACGTCGACTCCCACATGCTGCCGTACGTCTTCAAGCGCCGTGAGGATGGTGTCCACCTCATCAACCCCGTCAAGACCTGGGAGAAGCTGGTTCTTGCCGCCCGTGTCCTCGCCGCCATTGAGAACCCCAACGATGTGTGCGTCATCTCCTCTCGCTCGTTCGGCCAGCGTGCTGTCCTCAAGTTCGGCACCCACACCGGTGCCCAGGCCATTGCTGGTCGCTTCACCCCGGGTAACTTTACTAACTACATCACCCGCCAGTTCAAGGAGCCCCGCATCATTATCGTCGCTGACCCCCATGCCGACGCTCAGGCCATCAAGGAGGCCTCGTATGTCAACATCCCCGTGATTGCCTTCTGCAACACCGACTCCCCTCTGGAGCACGTTGACATTGCCATCCCGATCAACAACGCCGGCAAGCACGCCATCGGTCTCGGCTTCTGGCTTCTGGCCCGCGAGGTCCTCCGTCTGCGCGGCACCCTTGCCCGCGACGAGGCCTGGAACGTCATGGTCGACATGTTCTTCTACCGTGACCCCGAAGAGATTGAGAAGGACCTTGAGGCCGCTGGCGAGAAGGCCGCCGAGGGTAGCAGCTGGGACAACACTGCCGAGGGCGCTGACGGTGCCGCTGCTACTGGTACTGGCAACTGGGAGTCTGCTGAGGGTGCTGACTGGGATCCTGAGAGCAATGCCCCCACTGCTGACTGGGCTGCCGAGGGTGCTGCCAACTCGGGCTGGACCGCTTAATATGCTGCGCTATAGGTCTGCGGCGAGGCCCGCTGCACGCCTTGTTGCTGCTATCAGGCAACAAAGGAATGCGATGGCTCATCTTCACATTTATCTTGCAGTTACTGGTTATACAAAAAATGCTTTTAACACCAATATCCGTAGCAACGATGCAAGATCGCTGCCATACTTTGTCACAACGATATGAAGGATGTCGTCATACTAGAACCACATCCGCCAGCGCCACTGCCCCTTGGCACTGCTTTGTCGCTGTAGTTTCCAAATCTCTGATCTCATGGTGTTTACGTCGCCCGATTACTTTCCATTTCTTACGAGGAAATTCCACCAGGCGACGCACTGGGACGACTGCAATTCATATGCGACGTTTTGCAAGACCTCGCAAGCGATCCTGGACTTTTCCATTCCGTATGGGCTGTCAGTTAGCACGGGTCGCAGCGTCAGCAACAGCCTGAGCTCGCAGCTGGTTTTCTCGATGATTCCGAGACGAGCATCCTCGATCGGGTACCTAGCGTCATCCCGGCCCTTGTTTGCGCTGCCGCCAGTATCAAAGTCAACAGCACCAGCAGCGGCAGTTGGTGCGCCAGAGGTTGCTGCCGACACACCAGCACTGAGCGACCAAATGGATGTCGGTGTATCTGCTCTGGCAACTGAGCATGGCACCGAGCCGCAGGGCGAAGCAGCCCTGGCTGGGCCTTCGCCATTGCCGCTGGCACCTCTCGACCGCAGCGACACGCTGGTTCATGCCGCTGCGAGTGGCAGCAGCAGCAGCAGCAGCGACTTTGCCTTTGTGAGGGGCCAGCAAGTTCAGGACGAGCAAGCATCCACAAATCTGCTGCATGGCATCAGGTCCGGCATATGGAAGTGCAACTGGGACATTGGCAAGCCCGAGCTCTGCGAGGCTGGGCAAGACACGTCTATGCAGCATCCTAGCCACGCTGGCGACTATCTGCTGCTTGCGCAAATGTACCCATCGCTGTCGTCCATGACTGGGTCATACACGCTGCGGCGCTCGGAGACGTCCGAGCTGGCCATCAGTGGCATCAGTGTGGCTGGCTCCCAGCCTGATCTGCAGCTGGTCATACAGCATGCCATTAACCGGCGCCAGTGGAGCAGCGAGGCAATGTTTGGTACTAGCGGCGGAGTCTTTGGCCTGAGAGGCCAGTACAACTTTGGCGATGTTCGCGCACTTGACGAGGCAGCGTCTGCGTACTACCGTGGCAGCGACCTGGACGCCAAACGAGTAGCCCGCGCCAAGACCCATGGCCGATTCTCGGTTGGCAGCGAGATCTACTACGGTGCCCAAGATGCAAGTGGCGGCATCTCTGTTGGTGCTCGGTACCGATACGATCTCCCGCTCTTCTCTGAGCTGACGTGTGTGCTGAACCCAATCATGGGCCATTTGTCCTTGGCGTGGACTCAGCAGATGCGCCCTAGCCTGTGCACGGCTGCCCGGTACGACTTTAACGTCTTTAGCTTAAACTCGGAGCTAGCGGCCGGTGTGGAGTGGCAACTGGATCGCAACAGCATGGTCAAGGCGCGATGGAGTGGCTCAGAAGGCCTGCGCTTCCTCGCCGACACCCGCGTTGGCAACATGGTGTTCAGCGTAGGCCTGGCGTTCAACGGTGGAATGCTTGGATCAGCGAAACCTCCCGCGTCGCCAGCCGGAATTAGGCAGCTGGTACAGTCGTTTGGCTTGCAGCTCCAGTGGTTCCTGTAGCTGGTGGGGAGGGGATAGTCCAGACAATGCCAGAGCGCAGAGGGACAACAGTCTCAATTGTGTCTACAGACAACAGGCAGATCCAGAAATGCAATAGTAGGTTTTTTTTCCTTACTGTTGCGGCACAGCCTCCTCTTGCTCCCCTTTTTCTCTACCTCTGACGCTCTCAATGTACACTTTCCAAACATTTATCTTTTAAATCTCCCGCTGCGAATCAATTCAACCCACCCTCTTCGGAACTCGTAGGCCTTGCTCGCAGCACGCCTACGTGCGCCTTACTTTATACACAACGGGCACCGCCAGGCGATAGCCGAGCAATGTTGTCGCAAGGGGGAGCACCGCTGACGGCAGATTCGGGCCGGCCCATGCTGCACACTCCAACACCCTTGCTGTACTCGGCCAGCATGAGCAAACTGGCGGGCTGTAACGTGTGGCTAAAGCTGGAGAACATGCAGCCTACGCAGTCGTTTAAAATTAGGTGAGCGCTCTGCGTATGTCGCTGGGCTTTGTACTTGTTTTTTTTTGTTATGGTTTGCTCACCTTGTTCTGGCTTGCTATCAATAGGGGCCTTGGGTATACGTGCATCAAAGCAGCGCTGGAGCAGGGTGCAAAGCGGTTTGTAGCCGTTGGCGACAGCAACGCTGCGCTGGCCGTTGCATACAGCGGGCGACGACTGGGAGTCCCAGTGACGGTGTTTGTGCCGAGTGGTGCGCAGCCATCGACGGTCAGAGCAAAGATCGAGCTCGAGGGCGCCAATATCCAAGAGGGAGGACGCTCGATCAAGGATGCCTATGAGGCGGCCTGCACATTAGTGCGTCAGACCGAGGGGGCCGTTTTGGTGGATAAAGCCGATGATGCCGCAGCCATTGCTGGGAATGCCACGATCGTGCCAGAGATCAACGTACAACTCCAGCGCCAGGCTCCCGCAGCCATCATCACAACCGTTGGTAGTGGCGGGCTGCTGTCTGGGCTGATCACTGGGCTCGGTCGCTGCCAGTGGCAACAGGTTCCTGTTATAGCGGTGGAAACCCACAACACAAACTCCTTTCAGCAGGCACTGCTGTTTGACTCGACTCACTCGAGTGACTCGGAGACTGCTGCTGACGCTGGCAGCGATGGCCCAGTGGACCAACATAAAACTTCTGCACAGCCTTCGTTGCTACCGCCACTAGACGAGAACGCCGATGCAGACACCAAGCTAGGCATACGCGGAAAGGCGCTACTGGCGCGATCTGAAAGCGAAAATGTGGCAATGTACCTAAGCCGGGTGCGTCTCTCTAGCGACGCCAATAGAGCTGCTACAGAGCCTACGGTAGCCACATGCCTGCAGTCTGGCTCCGTGTGCCCCAGTGCGCTCGAGCTGGCGCGGACTCACCCAGTAGTGCCTGTATCAGTGTCAGAGGCTATGGCGGTCGAGGCATGTCGGCGCTTCTTGGACGACCACCAGCTGCTAATCGAGATTGGAAGCGCCGCAGCTCTGAGCGTAGTTGGCAAGAGGCTCGTTCATCAGATAATCCCCAATCTTGGCAGCGACGATCATATAGTGGTTATAGTAACTGGCGGTGCCAACATTAGCTTTGACCGCTTGGACTCCTGTCGGCAGAGGTTTCCCTACCCAGCGCCGATTATTGCAAAGTCTGGTCATGAAATATTTATGCGCATGTCTGACTCTGTACTGTCGGCTACCAGCAGTACGCAAAATTCTAGCGCAATGTACGCGGCTACTCCCATGGCACTGCTGCGGTCCGCATCGCCAGCTCAGCTCTGACCAGATTCTAAAATTCTTCTGTTGAAGCGTACTTTTTTACTCTTAATCCATTATGTGAATACTACTACTCGATAAACGGATCCAAGATCCTCGTGTTATCAAGGCCATACTTTTCCCAGGCGCGCAGGGTAAATGCATAGATTATCCTGATTTTTTGGCACTGATCACGGCCCTTGGTCTCGTGGACTAATCGATTTCTATATTCCCTAGACATATTTAGCAAGCTTTTATGGCAAAATCAAAGTATACGTATGTGCGCGACTTTGAGCGCGAGGAGCAGCTACTGCCATCCACATGGCTGGTGGTGCGCATCGATGGACAGGGGTTTACGAGGTTTACTACCAAGCACAAGTTTACCAAGCCCAACGACATCCGAGCACTGCACTTGATGAACCGCGCAGCCAAAGTAGTGATGGAGAGCATGGTCGAGATCGCGCTAGCTTATGGCGAGAGCGACGAGTATAGCTTTGTGTTTTCGAAAAAGGCCAAAGCGTACGACCGCCGAGCGAGCAAGATCATTACGCTGCTGGTCAGCAAGTTCACCGCAGCGTATGTGTTTTACTGGAACGAGTTTTTCCCAGAGACACCGCTGCAGTTTCCTCCAGCGTTCGATGGACGGGTGGTGGTGTATCCATCTGACCGGATAATGCGCGACTACTTGTGCTGGAGGCAGGCGGACTGCCACATCAACAACATGTACAACACATGCTTCTGGCTGCTGGTCAACCAGGGAGGGATGTCGCAGAGGGATGCCGAGAAGCGCCTAAATGTAAGTATTCAATTTCTGAGTGAGTGGCGTGCACGCAAGGTTGGCAGCATTATGCATGTGTATATGAGCTGCACTACCAGGATGCATCAGCCTCCATTGTCAAGCCGCTTGGCGCAGTGTAGCCTAGACCGAACAACAGCTAACATGCCGGGCTCTTGCTTTTTTTGTTTTGTTTAGGGCACTCTGTCAAGAGACAAGCACGAGCTGCTGTTTAGCGAGTTTGGCGTCAACTACAACAACGAGCTAGAAATCTTCAAAAAGGGCAGCGTGCTTGTGCGTGAACAAGCCCCCATCGATGTGGTTGATAAGGATGGAAAGAGCGCCCAGCGGCAAAAGACGGTTGTGCAGATTCGGCACTGCGATATCATTGGGGATGCATTCTGGAGGGAGCATCCGGAGATCCTGGGCAGCGTAGAGTAGGCCCTTGAAGTGAATACAATATATTTTGCGGCTTGGGAGAAAAGAGGAGGCGTGGACACAATGCAATCCTGTTTTGTTGCGGTGCCTATCGATGCGGGCATACCGCACCCTGCGTGCAGCACACAGGCACCCCTGCTATCTCCATATGCAGGCAAGCAGCGCCTACAAGCGGAAGCAGCACGCCGCTCTCCATTCAGCCAGTCCCGCGACTTGGTGGAGAAAAGCGGCGCTCAGCGTGAGTGTGTGCTTGACGGATTAGGGTGTTTAGGCTGTATACCATGCCATGCGTGTGAGAGGCTCGACCAGAGGACATGAGCTTATAAGAGCACGCCATCTTCTCCTTCCCTTTTAGCCGCCTTGCCTTGTCACCCTTTTTTGCCTCATTCTTGTTTTCCTTTGCTCCATTTACTCGCAGCAGTAAGCCATTATTTTTATAAACCCCAGAGTATCGATGCCTGCCAAGAAAAAGTCTACTAGCGGCAGTAAGGCCAAGCAGCAGGACAACCCGCTGTCCATCTCGTCATCGACACAGGACCTTGCCGAGAGCCACAGTGGCATCTCGACTCCTGGGTCGCCTACACTGCAGGATAACTTTACAGGACCACCAACAAGGGTGACGGACAGCAGCTACCTGATGGGATCGGACCCTGAGATCAGCGGTGATGGCACGGACGTCATCAAGACGGATGGGTACCTGGAAGATCACCGGGCGTATTTCGGACAGCGGTTTGCACACTTTAAGCGGTGGGTGCGCGATATCGAGCTGAACGAGGGCGGCATCGACAAGTTCTCTCGCGGATATGAAAGGTTTGGACTGCACGTGACGGATGAGGGCGTGAGCTACCGCGAGTGGGCGCCAGGAGCGCGCGAGGCCAGCCTTGTTGGAGACTTTAACGGGTGGGACGTTGCCGCCAACCCCCTAACGCGCAACGAGTACGGCGTGTGGGAGACGGTTGTGCCCAACACAGAGTCGGGCGAAGTGGCGATTGCGCATGGCAGCCACGTCAAGGTGTCGTTTGTCACAGACAAGGGCGAGCGCGTGTACAGGCTGCCAGCATGGAGCCGGTATGTGACGCAGGACTTGAGCAAGAGCCCGATCTATGAGTCTGTGTTCTACAACCCGCCGCACAAGTACGAGTTCAAGCACAAGCGCTTGGTGCCGCCGGCTGACCTGCGAATCTACGAGGCACATGTGGGGATCTCGTCGCCTGAAGCGCGGGTGGCAACGTTTAAGGAGTTTACGCAGAATGTGCTGCCGATGATTAGCGACCTCGGGTACAACGCTGTGCAGCTAATGGCCGTGATGGAGCACGCGTACTATGCGTCGTTTGGGTACCAGGTGACGTCGTTCTTTGCGCCATCGTCGCGCTACGGCGAGCCTGACGACTTGCGAGAGCTGGTAGACACGGCGCACTCGCTAGGCATCGTGGTGTTCTTGGATGTTGTGCACTCGCATGCGTGCAACAACGTCGAGGATGGGATGAACCAGTTTGATGGCACGGACCACTGCTACTTCCACGAGGGCGGGCGCGGGCGGCATGAGCTGTGGAACAGCCGGCTGTTCAACTATGGCCACCACGAGGTGACCCGGTTCCTGCTGTCCAACCTGCGGTACTGGATTGAAGAGTTTGGGTTCGACGGCTTCCGCTTTGACGGCGTGACATCGATGATGTACAAGCACCATGGCATTGCATACGGCTTCAGCGGGCACTACAATGAGTACTTTTGCGGCAACACCGACGAGGAGGCAGTGGTGTACCTGATGCTGGCCAACTACATGTGCCACAAGCTTTACCCGGGCTTTGTGACGATTGCAGAGGACGTGTCGGGTATGCCGGCGATGTGCCGGTCGGTGCAAGAGGGCGGTGTCGGATTTGACTACCGGCTGACAATGTCGGTGCCAGACATGTGGATCAAGCTGTTGAAGGAGACCAATGATGAGGACTGGAGCATGGATCACATTGCGCACCAGCTGACGAACCGGCGGTACCAGGAGCGGGCCATCACGTACTGCGAGTCGCACGACCAGGCGCTGGTGGGAGACAAGACCCTGGCGTTCTGGCTGATGGACAAGGAGATGTACACAAACATGAGCGACCACACCTATCTTACGCCCGTGATTGAGCGCGGCATAGCTCTGCACAAGATGATCCGCCTAGTGACATGTGGGCTGGGCGGCGAGGGATACCTGACATTCGAGGGCAACGAGTTTGGGCACCCCGAGTGGCTGGACTTCCCGCGCGAGGGCAACGGCTCAAGCTTCCACTACGCCCGCCGCCAGTTCAACCTGGTGAAGGATGAGAACCTGCGGTACAAGTACCTGTACCGGTTCGACAAGGCCATGATGCACCTGGAGCAGCAGCACAAGTGGCTGTCGGCCCATGACCAGTGGGTGACGCTGAAGCACGAAGGCGACAAGGTGCTGGCGTTTGAGCGTGGCGGACTGTTGTGGATCTTCAACTTCCACCCGACCAATTCGTACACTGACTACCGCCTAGGAGCGGGCTGGGCCGGCAAGTACAAGGTAGCGCTGAGCACGGATGACCATGAGTTTTTGGGTCAGGGGCGCATTGCCCATGACACTGAGCACTTTTCGACGCCGATGGAGTGGAACGGGCGGCCCAACTTCATTCAGGTGTACTTGCCAGCACGCACTGCTGTCGTGTTGCGTCACTTTGATTAGTAGGATATATCTATTATTAATAACGCTTTTTTTTAGAAAATCTACATAGCTACAAGGCGCATGCGGTACACGGCAAACCAGTAGGCAATGCCCAACAGTGAGCCCGACACTAGCTCGCCAACATCATGAAAGTACTTTGCAGTGAAGAAGAGCATCAGCAGCCATACACCATCAAGCCCTAGCGTGGCTGCAAGTAGAACCCGGCGGGTGGCAGGGGATGCAGCTGTATGTCGGTGCTCCAGAGATGACAGCAGCAGCAGCAGCGGGGCAAGAACCTCTTCGGCCAGGAAGAGGCCAGAGTGGAGCAGCAAAAAGCAGTGGCCAGATATGTCGTGGCCGCCGGCCCATGCGCCGCCAGCCCTGCGGCAAGCTGACATGGAGTAGGGCTTTTCGGAGGCAGGCATGGACATTTGGCATTCGCCCCCCGTGTGCACAAACAGGCGGTCAAACAGCGGTGGGCCAAAGAACCATCGTGTCATAGCCAGCCAGTACAGCGTGGCTGCGGAGTAGCGCAGCAGGACGCGCGCGGGGGCAGTGGCAAAGGGCAGCATGGCGACGAACAGCATGGTCGTCCAGGCCCAGGCGAATTTAGCAATGTACACGTTGAGTGGGTTGCGCTTTGACGCCCAAGGCGACGCAACATTGGCAGCGCTAAAGTCACTGGTGGCGCTGCGGGCAGTAGCGGCGAAGCCAAGCACAACGGCGGCCAGCAGCGACGCCAGCACCAGCAGGACAATGCGGGAGCGAATTGCGGAGACGCGGGGCGGGTCCATGTTTTAAAGTAATAGTTAATGCAAGTGTGGGGAAAGAAAAGAACCCGGGCTTGTTGGCCCGGCCGAGACTTGTAGGGTGGGGGGAGCAGCCACGTGGCGGGCTCTGGCAATCACCCGATCGTTTGCTGAGCGCCTATGTGCTTGTGGCACTGGGTGCGACGCCATGCGCGCAATGCCCGCGCCGTGCGATCGACGCCAGCCCTCTCCCCCGGTGCTCCGCAACGCAGGCGGGCAGGCAGGCGGGCAGGCGTGAGTGCGGCGGCGGCGGGCGTATATTGCGGAGGCGGCGGCCTGCGGCGGCCTCCTGTACAGCCTTTCTCCTCCACTCTCTCCACTCCAACATTTCATACACTAGCTCATGCTCACCGCCATGGCTCTCTCGCCCTCGCCACCACCGCCATCCGCCACTCCCAGGTCCCAACTGCCTCCTCCCCAGCTCCCGCACTCGCCGCCCGACACATCATCCACGCCAACGTCGACGTCGCAGCCTGCCGAGCCCCTCCCCCTGCCCCTGCCCGCCGAGGCACAGCGCTGGAGCGTCGACGACGTTTACCGGTGGGCCCAGAGCCAAGCACTTCTGGCCCCAGTCGCCAGCACTCTACGCCAGCACGCTGTGGATGGCCACGTACTGCTGAACTACGTCACCAACACCATCCTAGGCGAGGAGCTGGGCATCACAGCCTTCGGCACTCGCGTCCACATACTCGAGGCCATTGAGATGCTACGCTGGAGCTTGGGCCAGGAGAAACCCCGCCCCCAAGAGAAGCGCTCTCTGTCGCCGGCCTCCAGCGCTCAGCTGTCCGGCCCCCACTCCCGCTCCCGCTCTCGCTCCCACTCCCACTCCCGCTCCCGCTCTCGCTCGAGGAGTGCCTCGCCAGGGTCCGAGCGCGCTGCGTCGTCAACGTCCCCAGGCCCCGCCCACGGCAGCAAGCGCTCAGCATCGCGCATCGCCGACGCCGAAAAGAAGCGCCTTAAGCGCGCCGAGATGAAGAAGAACCCAGCTCTGTACGCCGAGTACCTGCAGAAGGAGCGCGAGCGCAACGCTCGCCGCCGTGAGCGCCTGCGTGCCGAGCGGGGCCGGTCCAACTCTGGTGGCACAGCTGCCGAGCTGCGTCCCGAGTACGCCAAGACCTACTACACCGGAATCAAATAAGGGCCCGCCTCTATCTCTAGAATTTGTGGCATGTACATTTTTATACTAAAACATCTCTTTTTAACTCTGCTACTCACTCCCTTGCGCAGGTATCGCTTAGCCCTCTGGGCTTTGCTGCTGGCGACATAACATCACTATCTTTATTTTTCAAACCAACTAGCCTCTTTTGTCTACTCGCCGTTGCGCCGCCGGTGCCTGCCTACGCTGTTTTGAGACGCTTCCAGCACAATGCGCTTGTGTGCAAACATGCTGTTCAGCGACCCCTGTCTTTGCATTACTGACAGCTCGGCCCTTGCCTCCTGGACTCCCTGCTCAAATGCTTGCGTGTCCCCTGCGAGTGCCTTGCTTGCTATTGCGTGGAACCGGTCGCGAGTCCGCCGGTAAAAATACGCCCGGAAGTTGTATGTCTCAAATGTCTGCGCCGCCCGAAGCGAGTTGCGGTACAGCGCAAGCATTTCGCTGCGTCCCATGCTCATTGAAACTGAAGGATAAAGCCGCTGGTCCGGATTCCGTAAGAATTGAAAACGGGCAGATACGAAAGAAAAGAAGAAAAGAAAGCAGCGGCCTGTGATTTGCACAAAGCAAAAAAGTGTGTCCGCTTTTTTACGCACGACAAAAAAGAAAATGAGGCAAGGCAAAAAAACAGCTAGCACCTCCTCGTTTCGATCGAGGGACCTCAGGGTTATGAGCCCTGCGCGCTTCCTCTGCGCCAAGGTGCTTTTCTCGCCACACAAAACCGCATGCTAATTTGTACTACGGCACAGCACACTCTACCGCCTTTATTTTACTATATCACTCTGAAGCTTCTCTGTATGCACAAAGAGAAGCCGCGCGCCTTTTTACGCGGAATTATCCCTTGAAGGCACTGCTCACTCTGGCGAAGCCATGTTTATCCGCTGGAAACTGTCGCTCATGCAAC